>JAVQJF010002477.1:0-10870 GCA_036023855.1 Gadopsis marmoratus
CTTTCAGCTGCCCGACAGGTTCTCTTAATCTCCTTGATACTGTTATTGTTTAACCTTGGGGAGATTCTGTCAGTTGACCTCTTTTCATTTTTAATGGAGCAGCAGTATTTAATGCAGATGACATGGTGTTGTTGAACTTTTCAACCATGTCATTTAAAGAGCAGTCAAAGCTGTTTGGCCCAATCGATCTCATAATATTGGAGAACTTTGCTTCAGCCTCGTTATTTAAGTATCTCTTTGAACCAGAAATTCCCTTTTAGTCTTTGTTAAGATAATGTTGGCATCAAAAACACACAGTGATGGTCAGAAATAGGTAATTCGATGACTGAAACATTATCAATATTTAACCCTGATGTTATAACTAAGTCTAGTGTGTTACCATGGTGATGTGTGGCTACGTTTACATGTTGGCTGAGTTCAAAGTTGTCAAGTAAATTCACCAGCTCCATAGTTATGGGGTCATTCTTTTTGTTAATGTGTGAATATTCAGGTCTCCATTCAGGATGAGTCCATCACATCTGGTGATGCCCAGTGAGATCAGTTCTGAGAGTTCTTTTAGAAATACTGATGAATGTTTTGGTGGCTGATATAATGTAATGATCAACACTGACAGATCTGCTTTGAGGTCAAGAGCAAGGTGTTCACCCGGAAGCAGTTAGGTCCATAGACTTCAAATTAAAGTAGACTTTTTGTACTTGGCCTACATACGTGAAATAATTTACTTCGTGTTGTGTTTGTTCAGTATCGGGATCACAGTTCACAAGTTATGGAGCGCAATCATGTATTTTCACAATGGATATGTGATAAAAAGTGTCACTGAATATGTCCCTCCATTTCCTTTTCCCGTCTGTCAATTAAAGTACAAAAAAGATTTTTACTAAAAACGTTCACAAGCCTAGAAAACCCCACTTAACAAAAAATGATAACACCCTGTTGCTTAATTGTTTTTTGTTGTCATTTTTGCGTGTGAAGAAACGATGTCGTTCCAGTCCTGTAAACATTTGAGCGGAATCTAATAATTTGCCGGATGGCGCTTTTATTCTGAAAATATCAGAAGTCGCGTTGTTGTGACGTCGCAGCGGAACACGGAGCGGGTTTTGGTCTCTTCCGGGGAAGGCGCGTCTTTTCCTTTTACCTTTACAAGAAGTTTAGTTCCGGTGACTAACACACGCAGCTCCGGCCTGGTTGTAGCGCCTCGCACCTCGGTTTGACTCTGCAGGGTGTGTCGGGATGAAACCGCCTCCTCGCACACGGACTAAACCAGACCGCGACCTGAACCCCGAACCGCGTTCGGGCAAATTGGCCTGCAGGTGGCAGCGAGCGGAGCAGAGGCGGCTCCTGCAGGCCCTGACGAGGCTCGGCGGGACCGCGGGGGGCCACGGGGACGTCGACTACGCGTTCGTGAGAAAGTACGTGCCTGCTCGGTCCATTTCAGAGGTACGTTGGTCCGTTCGCGTAGACTTAGAGGGATTCTGACGTCACAGACAAACTCCAGCCGGTCCAGCCGCGTCTGTTGTTGTTTCGAGTAATGTTATTCTGGTGCGCGTCCGTTCGTAACTTACGGTACCGCGTCTCAAGCGCCAACGACACAACAAATAACTGATATTGATGCAGATCTAAAGCTAATTTAAATGAATAAACATCGACTGATAGAATTGCAGAAAATAAGCTCTGTGGCAGTTTGACACTTGCACGTTTTGTTCAGCAAGATAATCTTCAGAAATGAACAACTTTTATGATTTTTGTTTTGAAGTTCCAACGCTTCCATTGGTCCACCACCTCACTCACTGCTGCTGTTTGAAAGGTGGATTTTGTTAGCGCCTCCGTGAAAACACTGGCTTTGGGGCGGCTTTATACATCTCTGTGAAAACGTGCGGACTCGCCCTTTCTTCCGTAGATCCAGGCCGTGGTGGAATCTCTGAAGAACAAAGTGATCTCATGTGCCAGCTACCAGCTGAAGAAGAAGCGGTGGGAGGAGAAGAAGATCAGAAAGCCCATTGAGGTGTGGATAGACGTGGCCTCTGCTGTCACTGGAACCCACGAAGAACCCATTAACACTGCGTTCTCCCAGGTACTGCAGCTGATTTCAGTGTACTGAACCATTAGAATAGTTCACTGACTCGTTCGGTGCCTGACCGCAGTCCCACTCACTGAACTGAACTGAACTGAACTGAACTGAACGTCCAGTTCGGCTCGCTGACTAGTGGACTGGATCCCCGAAGAGCTATGCCGTGCAAATTCTTCACGATGCAGGATTTAACTCAAGGAAACAAAAAAGGCTTTATATAGAAGTGCCATTTAATTTTAAGCCAAGCTTAACAGTTTGCGTCAGGTGCAGTAAAGAAACAAATCCGAGCCGCCTAATATAAAGTCGTTCACTTCAGCAGGGCTCGCTGTCGTCTGTTCAAAACCGTGATGTTCCGTGTGCCTGTGCTGCTGTAACGTTAGTTGTTAACCCTGCATATAATATCAATATCGCGATTTTTGTTCTGTTTTGGTCGAGCGAACTGACGGCCCACCCAGGTCCTGGTTCTGCTCGAGGTTTCTGCCTGTTAAAAGGCAGTTCTTCCTGCCGCTGTCTCCTGGTGCTGCTCATGGTGGGAATGTTGGGTCTCTGTAAATAAAGAGTCGGCCTGGACCTGCTCCATGTGAAAGAGTGCCATGAGATAACTTTGTTATGATAAAAGGTACTATATAAATACAATTTAAGTAGTTAGGCAGTGATAAATCTTGGATAACACTTTTGTTTCTTTTAATCGTGTCAAAAAATTCAAACGAGTAGGATGCGTTACATTAATACAGTTCAGGTTGTAACTGAAAGCTTTCAGTTCTTTGCTTTCTAAACACCCTGCTGGAGGTATTTGATGAGGCAAACTTGTGTTTGCCACTCAGTCCTGCAGTCACTGGAACTACCTTGAATCTTTGCTCTCTCTCCTCCCACCGTCCTCCCCCCCTGTATCTCTTAGATGCTGATAGTATCGTCCACAGAGCCTCGCACCCTGAGGAACTGTGACCCCCCGCAGCTCCACAGACCACCCAAAGATGAAGACAGACCTGCTGGTCGCACCGTCCCTTTGAGGCCGATGCCTCGTTTCACAGGCCCAGGTACGGACCTCCAGTTCCGCTGTGTTGTCAAATTTAAAAAAAAAAAAATTTGGTGGCCACTAAATATCAGGTATCAAAGCTTCTTACTACAAAGAGTTGCTCCTAGTGGTGAAATTCTTAGAATAATTACTTTTTAAGAATTTCCCCGCATTTTTTTTTTTTTTTTTTTTTTTTTTTTTTTAATCAACCATTCACACATTTTAAAAATAATGTGTGATGCCTAGCAACAGGGGCTGCGAGGCTCTGAGCAGGAAGGCACTTAATGACATTATTTTAACCAATGGACAAAATTAAACAATATGTCTGGGTCCATAAAAGAGGTCAGTTAAACAGAACTGAACAAATGAATACTCAACTGCTCTGTGACCAACTTAACATCACTGATCTCACCCAGAAACCAACCTAACAAAGAAAACACACTGGGAAACATATATATATATATATATACAGGTGATCAAACCAGTTTACACACAGAGGGATTATATGTTGTTAGTCCATAGTTGCTGTCAGTTGCACCCAAAACCATCTAGATTGTGACGATAAGTTTCCTTGCTGTTCTGTAATGAGCGATCTTATTTGACAACTTCAGAATGTTCTTCATTAAATTCAGGCATAAAATCCAAGGTTACAACTTGAATGGAAGTATTGAAATCAAATTTTTTTTTTCAAATGAAGAGAAGGAACATGTTTATTTGAAGCCAATGAGCGACTCTGAGAGTCGGATAAAACTACATGCACCAGTCTGTTGTTCTCTGTTTCTTTGTGGTTGTTTGATCAATTTTCTGACAAGAAATGTTAACGGCGACTTTAAACGTGGGCTCTGACCCTGGGATGAAACCCCTAGCTCAGATGTATTGGTGCTTCCCTTCATATAGCTGTGATAGAGCATATGGCAGCTTTAACAATGCAAGACGTTTCCCCCCTTAGGTGAGTGCCCCCATCCTGTCCTGATACCCAAGACTCCACCAGGAACCACGGGCCCAACCAAACAACTCGCAGCACCATCCCAAGTGGTTAAAGTGCCAAATAGCAAAATTCCTCCACCCCAGCAACAGCTTTCTAGCACAGCTGCAAGCTCACCTGCTGCCACCTCCTGCCAGCAGGGTGCAGCAAAAATACTCGTTGCAGCTTCTACATCCCCGCAGCCTGCCTCACACACCGTGACCCCACATACTGGACAAGTCGCACCCGGTTCTGCCTCTGCAGCAGTGGCAAAGATTCAGAGTGTAACCCAGACTACCCAGCAGCCCTCCGAGCAACACTCCTACACAACCTCTACTTCAAAGTCCTCTTCGTCCAGCCCTCTCACGCCCCGCTCCTCCTCTGCCACAGTTCTGTCTCCAGTTCCCAGTACGGCGCCATCCTCTGTTGCATCTTCCAGTTCAACCACCTCCAGCTGCTCCTCCAACCAGTCAACACCACCACTCTCCACCCCTGCCGCGGCATTTCATGCCAGGTTTGGTCGCACCAGCAAATACGCCACAAAAGACAGTCCCAGGATGTTCGGTGTCAAATGCGTAGTGGACTTTGAGAGGATCTATCAATACCTGAGTGCTATCCACAAGCCGACTGAGGAGTGTCATCTCACCCCCATGGGTGAGTCATAGAAAAGTGTTTTTAAATGTTAGCATCATGGCAGACGGCTGTTTCTTTTAGAAGCAACTTAAAGTTTCTGAGACATTTCCGCACCACTGCAGTGAAATGAATACATTTTCTAATATTGACTTGTGTCCTCCAGAGAGTGCCATAGTGTTGGACCTGCTGATGTCTCTCCCAGAGGAGCTTCCCTTCCTGGACTGCAACAAACTGCACAAACATCTGGTTCAGGTACATCTGGCTGCACACCAGTTAGTTTCTCACTGGCTACAGTAAACTGAGAGCAGAGATAAAAGATTTTCCTTTTTCTGCATTTTATTAATTTTTTTTTTTTTCTGGAACAAGGTTGGGCAAGTAGTTCTACTTCATGAGCCGAGAGCTATTGGCCTCTGGTCAGCTAAATCAATGTAAAGACGTGTCTGTTGGGAAATGTAGTTGCTCAATGAATGTGTTTTAAAATCGGTTGGTTTCAGTCAGAGGTCATTGACAAAAGGACTGTTTAAAGCTATAGAAATGGACACACAAATAATTTAACTTGGGATTCTTTTGTGTTTATAATGTACAGTAGCTAACTCAGAGCTCAGGCTATTTGCAGATATTTTGTATTACCTGCAGGATGTCATCAAAATGAGTTTTTAGTATTCTCCTTTCTGGTACCTGACCATTGCCCATCATTCAACAGCAGCACTCACCCAGATCAACCCCATCTGCAGGTTTCACTGTCACTGCCAAGGTGAATCGAGTTCCGATAGATGATATGTGCTGGGTACTGCCATGGTCAGTCAGCACGTGCTACACTCAGTACAGGGTGGGAAGGCCTGAAGCAAAAACAGACCACACGTTCTTCCTCACCATCGCTGGGTTTGAACACATTTTTGTTGTTTCTATGAAGCTCTATTTCACTTCTGTGTAGCTCACACAGATTATATTTATTTACACTGATTTCCGGCCCCCCTTTCCCTTTGCACAGCACGAACTTGATAAATCACTTGTAGAAACAATTTGTCGTGCAGCTGTCAAGTCACCAACCTATGTATACTGGAAGAAGTACGAATCTTAGAGCTGCGATGGAATTTGCAACCTTTTGCCCATTTTACCCATTATTGTCAATTTTCAAAAAATAACAAGGACTTCAGTTGAGCATAAAAGGCTTACTCCACGAGTTCCACGTCTGCAACCTGAACCTGCAGTGAAATCTGCAAGCCCACACAAAGAGCCAGACTGCACAAACTGCATCGAGGGATTGTCCTGTGCAGAAACAAACGCTCCATCAGAGGGCAGCATCAGTCCACAAATAAGAGTTCTAGTTTAAGATCGAATATATTGGTTTGTATCAAAATTCACACACTGAATCTGGAGCACGCAATGGATGTGCATAGCAAATATGGTGTGATTTTAAAAAAAAATGTTTTGAGTTAATTTAGTAAAACTGTGTTAAAGCACCCATCAGTGCATTCACTCCAAATTTCACTCATTAATCTGCGCTTCTTGTTGCATGTGCCTATGTAATTTGGTGACTCTATTGCTAAGACTGTAAGAAAAAGAGCAAAGTCATGTGGTAAGTAAAGTGGCAGTAATTTAGTCATTGGGTCCAGGGGAAAGAAATGCAATGGCTTGGTTTGTAACATGTCAATACATGGTGCAGGAAATGTGTAGAGAATGGGATTTTTTCTTTTTCTGAACTATCTTTGTGTTCACTCTGTTTTTCTACCTAGCTGCAATGATACATAATCATAATACAGCTCAGGCTTTCTCTATGGATCGGAGGTATCAAAACGAATTTCTGAATAACACAAAAGAAATTTCAGGAAAACATCGCACGTGACCTTTAGTGGGCTGCATTGCTGTGTTTTTATTTTCTTTTGAATGACTTCTGTTCATCCTGCAGCTGGTCAGCAGGGTGGGAGCTGGTCCATTCTGTCGACCTCCCATTGCAAGTGGGGCCCTTCTATTAATTTATTGATGCCAATTTTTAAAATTCGCCACATGTTAATGTAAAAGGAAGTTATGATGGCTCCAGTTTTTTGATTATTGTCTATCCTATAGCTAACCTGAACTGACAATAGAACTGAAGATGACGATATTTGCCCTGGTATCTGGTGCTGTGTCACCTTTTTAAAGGGCATTTAAGCAAAACGTTCTGGTTTGTGAAACACAAGACAGAACCTAGAACCAAGATTTAATGGGTTCCTACAGGATCAGGTTACAGATGATTAAGTTCTTGTAGTAAAACCAACTAATTTTGACACACAGACCAAAGATCTGTGGCAATAAAACAGGAACGCCATTAGACTGAATATATATATTGAATCTGTTCACACTTCAGATGCTGGTCAGTTACTAGGAACCAATCTGACATGCCCCAAATTCACACACTACCCACTGTAGTAGTAGGACACACTACAGTGGTCACAGGTCACACTACAGTAGGTAGTACGAACTTGCAACGGTATTGGTGCAAAAAATGTGTGTTCCTTAAGCTAACAGCCTTCCTCTCCATGTCTTCAGATGTACCAGTGTCTCTCATCCCCTGCTGACTCCAAGATTGCAAGACAAATGTTGAAAGACCAGAAGGATGGATTCTGTACTCAGATGGAGGCACCAAGCGGTCAAGACGGCAACAGAACACACAGGCAGCAGGACACTGCTGCGGCTGCTGATAGCAGTAATGTGCAGCCAGATGAAGCTGAGAGCCAATCATCGGGGAACAAATCCAGCCAATCGGGGGATGCAGACATGATGGGACTCTGCCCCCCCCTCAACCCTTTTATGGTGCCGCTGAAACTGTTGAAGCGCAGATAGGTCAGGGTTCAAAATGTATCATGTAATGGTTTGTGTGGTTGGTTTATCCTCATTCTAGAGCTGAGCCTCAAATTATCTGGCCATTGTTTGTCTTACTGGGCTGGATACTGAACCCTTTGTATTCTCCAGATTCTCAAGTTGGCAAGAAAGTTGGCATCAAATGTCTGGTCAGATTCATCGTATTGTTTATTTATTTTTTGATCAGATAGTTTATTTAAATTTGTTTTATTTAGGGAAAGTTCATGTTCAGCTGCTTTTAAGACATTAAACAATGATCCATTGAGAAGTTTGGCTTATTTTAATTTTTTAAAAAGGGTTTTGTATTTGGCTGCAACTAATGATTGTAACAGATTATTTTCTTGATCAATCAATTGGATTATAAAAAATCAAAGTGAAACCATAACACAGGTGTTTATCAATATTATTTTGATTAATTGACTAATTGTTTCATATGTAGTTTCTTATATTTGTCAAATTAAGGTGTGGCAGCTGACAGGTCATGGGGGAGATGAGCGTCAAAAGTAACACGGCTACAAGAAAATATCCATAAATAACAACATAATCCTCAGCATATAATCACATATTTCTAGAAGCAAACAAGAGTCAACGACCCCATCAGGAGTTGCAACGAGCCACAGTTCTTGGACGAACAATGTTCACGCGTTGTTCTTCCAGTCAGTGGCAAGTTCTAACTAGGCTGCACGTAGCCTACGGGAACCTTTTTGTCTTGATAACACAAGAATCAATCGGATAAAAATTACAATGGTACATTCCAAAAGGCTGGCGTGGAACTTCAAGTCAAGAGAGATGTCACACAAGCTAATGAGGACCATGTTCGTAGTGCAGATTTGACCCTTCAAGACTATCTGACCTGGAAACAGTTTCATGAAGCATGTTGCATAATAGTGTGTACTAGTGTGCAGCCACTGAGGGTCACTGTAGTCATGTTTTAACAGAGCTTCTCTTCACTGCAGTGAAGTGAAGTCGTTTGCTAAGATTTTAGAATTTAAATGTTTTAATTCAAATGTAAACAAAATGTATTATCATTAGTTATTATTAAATCCACACCCATCCTTTTTTCATTTTACACCTTTAATTTCCAAAAATATTATTGTACTATTATTAATAAACATGGGTCGATTATCCACAGAAAATAAGAAATTTAATTTAACAGCTAATTTTCTAGTCTGTTATGTATTAGCGAATCTATATAATTTTAGAAGTAAGCCACGCTGACACACATGATAACCCCAGTCTCCAGACTGAGACCCATTAGTTGTTTCATTACACTGTAATCTGTCGGCTGCTTAACTGTGATTCACACATGCACTGCCAAAGTATTTAAAAACGTAAAACCTCTGACCAAGTTGGTTAAAATATATCTGCTGTTGGGTTTTGGTGAATCCTGTAAAGGCACAATGTGGCTGGATGGATGTGTTTGATACTCTCCCTGCTCTCCACACAGTCATTGATTTCTATTCATTTCTAGTCTCGCAGAGTCTTGAATCTTGCTTGGGTTCTTGGTTTGTTAAACTTATGTTATCATAACATGGTACTGCATTAAGTGCAGACTGATTTCAGAAATCTGAACTGCATTATAATGCAACAGTTAGACACCTGACGACAGGTTCGCCACTATGATTCATTATGTACCTCATTCAAATCTTTGGAAGTTGATTTTCATATGGCATTAAAATGTATGGAAACCAGTATCTGTCTTGAAATGAAGTACACGCAATGGTAAAAAAAAAAAAAGTAGGCCACTTATGTTGTAATAGAGTATATTCACGTAAATTAAAATCAAAGCTGACATCAATAAAATTAACAACAGTAAATGTCATTTGCCACTTCTAGCCTTGCACAGTGCTATATACGTATTGTGTGTGGGGATGTTTCTGTTGTGAATTCTTAAGATGCACTCAGTGAGCCTTGCAGCCAGGCTACAGATGCTGTCTGTTCACATGGCCGAAGAACTATAATAAAGACATTCTGAAACGCTATGAATGGAGTGGGATAAAAAAAACAGTACATCTCTCACTGGTGGATTGAATGGGTGCTCTGAGAAATGTGAAGCTGATATATTTAAAGAATTCATTTATTTTAATACCAGCTTTTGCTTAATGTTGATTTTTCTTTAGTAGATATTATTATACATGTGTTTAAAATGAAGTCCTGTTTATTTGAAAAGATATGACTTCCTCCCTCATCATTCTTAGCACTGGCTACCCTCGGGGATGTGTTCTGGGCCCCCTGCTGTACACTCTACTGACCTACGACTGCTCAGCTACATCCTCCAGCACCCATGGTGTCAAGTTTGCGGGTGACACAGCAGTAGTGGGGTTAAATTCCCGTTACAGGAGTGCAGGCTAGAGGTGAAACAACCAGAGGCTTGGTGCAGAGTCAACAACCTTGGCATCAGTGTGTATCGGGGGAGCTTATGTCGAGGTCGTCCCCAGTATCAGATACCAGGGGGTACACATTAATAATGTCCTCACCTGGAACACCAACTCAGGCTGCTTAATAAAGAAGTCCCACCAACGGCTGTGCTTCCTGAGGAGGCTCAAGTGGGCTGGCCTGGGTATCGCAGTCCTCACATCCGTCTACAGGCGTGTGGTGGAGAGTATCCTAACATCATGTGTGACTGTGCCGTATGGGAGCTGCTTTGCTGCAGACAGGAAGGCTCTGCAGTGGGTAGTTAGGTCTGCACAGAAGATCACTGGCAGTAGTTTTCCAACAATTGAGGACATCTACAACAGCAGATGCAGGAACAGGGCTACCAGTATCATGAAGGACTCTTCCCACCCCTCTCAGAGACGGTTTCCTCCCCTCCCCTCGGGGGGCTGTCAGACTCACAAACTCAGCCTCTAACTAGGGATTTTTTCACATGTATTAACACACACACCAGACTTTTCTATGTGCAATAACACCCACACACTATATACTGCTTTCATATGGTACTTGAATATTCATACTCTTATTTTAATACTGAATATTATACGTATGTTTATCAATCATGCAGCGTTACTTGCATTGTATACTTAGTTTTGGGTTTTAGAGATTCTTGTTTATTTATCTTTTAACTGCTGTTTTAGTTTTTTTGTTCCTCAGTACTTAGTTTCGTTTCTCTTATGCACCTCATGTGTTGGAATGACAATAAAATTTCTTGAATCCTGAATCTTGAAACTTCTCCTCACATTTCCTGTTGTCTTTACTTTTAACTGTCATGTAAAAGCAAAACTAAATGGCTAAAAAAATACAAGCAACCAAAAAAAGCATATAAGAACATTACTGTGCACGCAAGTAGGTATGAAAATAAATGGTTACTGTCAAATTGTTACTGTATATTCAGGGTTTTGGTCTGGTTGGT
>JAVQJF010002481.1:0-15926 GCA_036023855.1 Gadopsis marmoratus
CCCCCCCCCCCCCCCCCCCCCCCCCCCCCCCCCCCCCCCCCCCCCCCCCCCCCCCCCCCCCCCCCCCCCCCCCCGACCTGAAACAGCCACCAACTCTGTAAAAGAATAATGCTGTAAAATATGTCTAAATGTAGCTGTTTCTACATGAAGTAAAACTTTATATTTTTACACTAAACAGAGTGAGATTTCTATAAATACCCAACCCTCCTCAAAATTGAAATGTCCCTTAGACTGAATTGTTTGAATTGTTGTCAAAGATAACTTTGTTCACACTGTATAAAACAGTTACAGCACTTGTCAAGGTACGTTTAATTATTAGATTAGATTGTTTTTTCCCCATAGTTGATTTTCATCAGAGCATCAAACTACACAGACTTGCATATGTTTCTGTTATGTTTTCTTAAAGTAAGAGTTTTTATTTGATTGGCTGTTGCAATAATACCTTTTGTTGTTACTAAAATGATGGTGCATGACTTGTCTGCTTTACTCAAAGTATAAGACACAAAGCTTGTTTGACCACTTGGTGGCGGTCAATATCCAGACTTGTTAAAGCTGGGCCTACACAAGTGTCAACACTACTCAAACCATCAGAAAATGTGCCTATGTAAATTTGCATCAAAGCATAATTTTTCATATAAAACAAGGCAATGGGGCAGCAGTCTTTGCTTCATAGCTGACCTCACTGTGACCTCCTTCTGGGAGTGAGTGGAGTTTCACATTAATATTATTGTTATATTGCAGACATTTGCATGCTAAATGTGCTAGGCTATCTATACAATTTGTCATTTACTCTGGTGATAAAGTTGGGATTATTCATTACCCTTCATTCATTGCAACTTTGAAACATAAAAGCAGGTCCCATATGTGATTCATATTGACTTGCTTTGCGGGACAGCTTGATAAAGAAGAGCCATATTTTAGTATATCACTGATTTATTTCTACAGACTACTGCAATGACCATCCATGAGGTGGCATGACCTAGTTTAATACATTTGAGATAGCTTGGCATTCTTTAACCAGTGTCGCTGTTTTGTTCATTTTAGCTGTTAACTATTAACACATCATCACAATGTGTTTTGCAGTATTTAAATTAGTGTCCTTTGGGAACTCATTATTGGAGCTTTTATTTAGAAAATAGAACATGATCTATCTTGGGAAAAAAACGTTTACACACTTAATAGCTAATTAAAACATAAATTACATTAAGCAACACTAGCAGCAAGAGAGAATAAAGAATAGGTCATATTTTTCTTAAATCAATAGGTGTCCATATGAAACTGAAAGAGGTTTTACTTTCTGTAATCATTCCTTCTGTTCATACTGGCCATTAAAATATCCCATCCTAATGTGCTTTCAATGTAAGTTACCCGAACCTATCCTTTACAAAGAGAATTATCAAAATCGAAGCAACAGACACTGAGATATCCTGACTTTCAGTTGGGAGTATGGGTCAAGTTTAAAAAATGCTGCATACTACAATTTTCATGATGCAACTAAATAGCATCTTTCACAAGTCACCCCTGCCTTGTAAATGCCCACTTCTATCAAATCCCACACCTTGAGTTTGTTACAAACTCAATTTTTAGGCTGTAGAATAACACACATATCAATGCAGAAACTGTATTTTTAGTATAAAGGGTGAGGTAAAAAGGCACCAAAGAATAATAACGGTTTTGGGATAGTATTAGTAGCAAGTTTGGGGGGCGGGGTTATTTGTTTGTCATCATAATTTATGTTGCCTAGTGTAAACAGTCTATTGACTGAATATCCATACAGAGTACTCTAAACAAGACTAGTAAACTGACTATGACATGAAATCGATGGTACCCCTTTAAAAGGCCTGTTGTTTATGAAAATGTATCTTTCCATTCTTGTGGTTTTCACCATCTAGTGGATATATCTGTGCATAAACATCAACAATATTAAGTTGTTGATAAATGCTGATCGTTGGTGAAGTGTGACTCACATCTGTGAAATATTGTATATCATGAAAATCTGGTGAACATCATTTTATGACTCCGCTTGTGCATTAGTGTTAGACCTTCTGTTGGTCTTTTACTGTTGTGTATGCCATTTCTGAGCTTTAAGAGAGACATTATTCAGAGTTCAACATACATGTTTAAGTATCATTTCAGTCATTAGGTAGCCTTCAAGTAGGGTCACTTTCAAAGATAGCAGGAACACTTTAGAATGATGGATATGCAGTATGGACTTTATTCCATGTTCTTTCATTTGCTCTTGCATTAGACAAACAAAGGTATCATACATTACTCAATTCATGCAGGTGTCAGCTTCAGTTTACAAGTGGAAAATTCATTCATGTGACAATGTATTGTATCAGCATGCATACTAAATAACAATGTCATTGTCCCCCAACAGCAAAGGCCATATGGCATCATAGTTATTATTTTTAGAAACTGTGTACCTTGTTTCATACCAAAACATCAGCTCTTGTTGTGCACAAAAACTCTTAAGTAACTCTATAATAGCAACACTTGGCTCCAAGGAACTTGGTCTGCAATAGTTTGTATTTTCTGTGTCATGTACATGAGGAAATAAATTATTGTAACTAAATGCCATGATTACAAGTAAACATCTACTCCATGAGAACAAAAAATAAATAAAACATGATGAATGTAAAATGCCTCAAAAGAGGTTCAGTAGAAGTTATAATTAAGTAACCTTTCATCCCTTGAACATATTCTATTGAACAAACCTTGTATTATTAGTTAATGAATACTTTATTTTATCTGATTAAATCCAGTAATCAAGTTACATACTCTCTGTCTTTTGTCATACACATATGGACACGCATGCACACGCACACACACACACACAGTCCAGGCCTGGACCTGGGTCACAGGGTTAACACCAAAAACAGTTACAGTTACAACAAAAACAGTTGTATAGACCCAACATTTCCAGCAAGGCAGCAAGTGAACATTTCACAGATTTTGTTTATGTGTTTATCTTTAATTGTATTTTATTTATATTATCCACAGGATCATTATTCCTGCACTGTTTTTAGTTTTTAATGACCTTACATTTGCATTTACTCCGTTAAGCATCACAGAGACAGCTATCATGTAGTAGTTCTGGAAGTTACACTATCATTTCATGGCTGTGATTTGTGGCTGATGTTATTCTTATATTCTTGCGTGTTTTTGTATGTGTCTTAAGCAACTGGGTCAATAAAGTATCTATCTATCTATCTATCTATCTATCTATCTATCTATCATCTATCTATCTGTCTATCTATCATCTATCTATCTATCTATCTATCTATCATCTATCTATCTGTCTATCTGTCTATATATCTATCTATGACAGAAAGATTTCTCGTGATAATTAACTCGTGATTTCGAGATAACGGCCTTTAAAAAAACATTTGCAAGTACGGCCGTTCTCGGCTTCCGTGATGGGGGTTCCCTGCCCCAGATTGCAGGGGTAAAACAATAAATAGAACCTATCACTTTAAATCTTCAATCTCTGGTACAGCGGAGATCATAAACTGTTAGTTAGTCGAGCGTGGGAACTATCACTCGATACACCTGGGATATTTCAGAACAGTTTACAGCCGGTTACTCGTAGTTATTTATTACAAATAATTCTGTCTACATAGATAGGTCTTTCATAAGGTAAGTTAGCCATCCTCCAAGCTACGTTAGTTAGACGGCTGACAAGCTAACCGTACCAGCTAACGTTAGCTGCATTGTCTGGTCAAAAACACGACTAAACGATAGTAATCATTCAAAGTAGCTAACTAGGTGTGTCCCCACTGTACAAGTAGCCCACTTTGGCTGTCTAGCAGGAAAATTATGCGTATCAACTAAATTTGCCAAATCTGCTTTCCTTTGTTTTCTTTGAGCTAGCATAGCGCTGAACTTATTTTAGCGTGATTCGTTTTAAAGTTTGAGTAAGCTTCGTCTCCCACGGTTTGTAACGATTATGTTCCAATTAATCTTAAATAAATAAGGTAGTCGATAATGTCAATTTCGGTGCCTCGCTGGGAAAACATGGACATACTTTATTGGTGCACTACAATCGCTATAACCGGGCTCAACGACATGTCAGCTTGATGATTTTATCCGTTTGCAATCAGCGTGCTAGTTGCTTGTGTGTGTGGAAATACAGCCGAGTAACATTTTGACAGTTGTCAATGTTTGTGCTGGCCGAAACACAAATGTGCTTCATGAAATATGTTCCCTCCCGCACATTGCAAAAGTGACCACCGGCTGAAGGGAAAAGCGACGACGCCACAAGTTAGCTAGAGCTAATGTAGCTAACTAGCAATGTCGCAAGCTTGGCGTTGCTTTTCTGTTTGCTGGGCTAGCGTTAGCCATTGAAGATGACAGCTGACAGCTAAGAGGCCGGCAGTTTAGAATTGAGTATTCCTTCCGTTGTTTGTACACTCTAGGCAACGTTGACCTAACTGACAGTGCGCTAAATTTGTAGGACAGCCACATATGATGCACATTCTAAGTTGTGAATTGTTATATGGCTAAAGAACATGCGAGAAATGGTTAAAATGTTGTTAGCATAACGTTAGAAATGAAAGGCCTAACTCGTACAGTAGTCCAGCTATCTACAAAGGGATACACAGGTGTGTGTAACGCATGTATATGATGTAGAATTTAACAAGAAGGGTTGGAATGTAGTGAAGTTCGTTTTCTCCGCTGCCCAAGTTGAACACCTGCAGTGGTCGCTTCCCTTTATAACTACAGCCGGTTTCCCTCTTTGTCTCATTGGATGAACGTGGTGGCGCAGTTGAATGTTAGCTAGTGTGTTAGCCAGCTAGCTAAACACTCAGCGGTCTTGCTTCTGCCGTAGGATTTATGTGGGTCATATGTGATATTGGCCAGAGAAAGTGAAACTTCTTAATTCACATTTCCTACTTCCTGTACTTGCTGCTCAAACACGTTTATGTTGTCACCTGAGGCACAATACACGTTCATGTGTACGTTCACGTTCATGTAAAATGGCCTTTGGAAATGTGTTGCTTCAAATTTATGCTCATTTTTGAGTCTAGTTTGAGGTGCTGGTGCATTAAATTGCATTATTCCAAGTCGTAAAATATTACTATATTATAGCATAATTAGACTGAATTGTTTTTAGCTAAGTGTATATAGTAAGCACCACACACACACTTGGTGCTAGCTAAAAGTAATTCAGTAACTCCTACTTCTTGATAGCATTACAGTAAAAATCCTTTTTATCATCTGTTTCAGCACTTAATATTGTTTACCAAAGAAATGGTGATGGAGAAGCCAAGTCCCCTGCTTGTAGGGCGGGAGTTTGTGAGGCAGTATTACACACTCTTAAACAAGGCGCCAGATTTCCTGCACAGGTAATTAACGAAATATGATATGTTGGACACATAATCTGTAGGTGTTGATAATATTCTTTAACTGTCATGTTGTTGTGCCCTTAGGTTCTATGGAAGGAATTCTTCTTATGTCCATGGAGGACTTGATCCAAGTGGGAAGCTGGCTGAAGCGGTGTACGGGCAAGCGGTAGGTTCTATGCACCGTTAATAGAGATTCACATTGAAAATAGTGTGTAGTAGATGTCTGTACAAGATCATTTATGGTGGTGATGAAATAAGTTCAACTTTGAATGAAATTGAGCATGACACAAAATAGTCATCAACAGCATTTGAGGAAGGAATAAATGTTGGCGGGAACAATTGACACCTTGATTAAAACTTTCTATTTTTTTGTAACAGCTTTTTATATTTCAATAATCAATGAATGTGAAGGTAAACAACACACTGGCTAATCAGTCAACAGTAACCTGAAGGATTCTGGTCACTGTTAAAATGCAAAATAGCAGAGAAATTGGCTCTGAAAACAGGAAATGTCTTTAATTGCAAGATGACATGGAAGTTGATTATGACTGATTTGTCCCCAAACTTTGATTTATTTATTTTTTGTTGTTTCTACATCGCTCAGGAAATTCACAAGAAGGTCATGTCCCTGCAGTTTAGTGAATGCCATACAAAGATCAGGCATGTGGATGCTCATGCCACACTGAGTGATGGAGTGGTGGTGCAAGTCCTCGGAGAACTGTCCAACAATGGTCAGCCCATGAGGAAGTTTATGCAAACGTTTGTGCTTGCTCCAGAGGTGTGTACCTCTACTTTTCAGTGCTATTAACAGGAACCAAGTTTAAGTGATAATGGTAACAAATCATTATTTTCTGAGATTTATGGCTTAATTTTGAACTCTGAAATTTGTTTTTTAAAATAGACAATCTTGAACCCTGAAATGTGTGAATTTTGTTTTGTTTGTATGACAAATTTCCTTAGGGTTCGGTGGCAAACAAGTTCTATGTCCACAATGACATCTTCCGTTATGAGGATGAGGTTTTTGGAGACTCTGAAGCTGAGCTTGATGAGGGTAAGATGGGCACCAATATCTCATACAGTTTTTAGTGGTGGTTTAATGGTAAAAGGTGACGTGTTGACTGAAAACATTTATTTTATTTATTTTCTCTCACTTAGAATCAGAGGAGGAAGTTGAAGAGGAGCCAGAACAGAGGCAGGCATCCCCTGAACCCCTTCAAGAAAGCCCCAACAGCACCACTTATTACGAACCTCACCCGGTCACGTATGTTAAATTGCCATCATAACCTCAGTAATATAAATATGTGTGTTTCCCTATTTTCCGTTTTCTTTTAAAAAAAAATCTAGCATGAAGTATTTTGCGCTTTAAACGTCTGTGAATGTGACAGCATGCTGATTTCTGCTCTGTAGTAATGGAGTCGAGGAACCCATGGAGGAGCCAGCTCCAGAACCTGAGCCAGATCCCGAGCCAGAGCCCAAAGTAGAGGAGATAAAGCCTGAAGCTGATGAGAAGGTTCTGGAAGAGATGGAGGAGAAGGCACCTTCACCAGTCCCTATGGAGTCTCCTCCAAACACCCAGGAGCCTCCCAAGGTAAGACTGATGTGTTCCTAAGTGGTTGACTTCAGTTTTGTACTAGTCTGAGTTCATTGAATCTGTACTGAACTGCCAAAATGACTCTCCTTAAACTTATACTATGCTACATATTAAAACAAGACTCGTATATATGAGGAAGATTTCTTCCCACACGAGGACTTTATTTTTCTTTTACATTATCAAAACCATTTTGGGATGCAGTCAAATAGCATATTATCCACTCCCAGCAGATTCCTGTAACATGCTCTGCCTAAAGGTAAACTACTAATATTGTACTATAGTGTTGAGTGCCCTAACTTAGCATTACTGCATTCCTCACAGACTTCCTCGTGGGCCTCGGTGACCAGTAAAAACCTGCCTCCTACCGGCACAGTCACCTCCTCTGGAATCTCGCCTCATGTTAAAGTTCCAAGCTCAAAGGTAACCAATTATCACTGGACATGAAATTTTCAGAGTATCTTTAAAAAAAATATTTCTAATAAATTTAAATGTCAGAACACCTTACAAATGGGTCACTACATAGTGGTCTACAACAATATATATTTCAAACGTACATTGCATTGACGATGGTATGTACAATATTGTCTAACCCTACCTCTCTATAGTCAAACACAAGGCCTTGTTTAAAAGGTTGTGGACTTGGGCTTTTGCCCAAGTTTATTTAGAAAGGTCATTGGTGGGTTGTGGTTTATATGACAGTTAATGGTCATTGGTAAACCCAATACAAAAGCACAGGCAGCCTCAAGTGATATAAATTGTTGGCATAACCTAACATACTATGATTCTATTTTGATACCCAAAGCAGTTAGCATTGCAGCAAAGTGACTTGAGACTAAAACACATAAGCACCATGGAGCTGCCATGTGAAAGCAATGATGAAAAGGACGTGTGGTTCATTTAGTCTTCTATGTGTGTCAATCCTCCCCCCACACAGCCCAGAGCTGAAGCCAAGCCGGAGACACAGACGGCACCCCCTCGGCCCAGAGACCAGCGCACACGTGACAGACCAGCCTTCACTCCACGGGGTCCCAGGCCTGGTAATGCTGACCCTCAGTGGCCATATCAAGGGGTTATCACTTTTTTTTTTTTAAGCTTTTTTCTTTGGCTTATTCTTACGCCCTGCATGTCTCTGTCACTGTTAGATGGTGTTGCATCTTCGGAGTCACAAATGGGAAAACCACACTTGAGTTTTGTTAACAAAGGTAAACACGACCGTTTAAGTTGATCTATAATTCTGTTTCACAAGTATTTTTCAATTACTGAGAATATTACTCAGTCATCGTCTTCTTACACGTGGCATAAGTTTAACTTTCTTGATGCCAGGAATTTTATTTTCTTAGAGGCAGATGACTCGCATGAGCTGCTCTGATTTGATGTTTCTGCCTGTTGTGCTAACCTGCAGGTGGCAGGGGAGATGCCGAAACAGGTGACGTTGACAGCAGGCGGATTGTCCGGTACCCAGACAGCCACCAGCTTTTTGTTGGCAACCTCCCACATGACATTGATGAGAGCGAACTCAAAGAGTTCTTCATGAGTATGTTTCCAAAAAAAGCAACGCTTTGTCAATACATTTTCTGTGTCATGTAAAAACACATCCAAAGTTGTTTTTGGTGAATAGTTCAATTATGCATTTTTTTTTCATTAATTTATTTTTTGCAGCATATGGAAATGTCGTGGAGCTGCGGATCAACACCAAGGGTGTTGGTGGGAAGTTACCCAACTTTGGATTTGTGGTCTTTGACGACTCTGATCCTGTGCAAAGAATCCTGGGGGCCAAGGTAGAAGGGGCATGTATTGACATTTCATTACCCACTTTCATTCTTTTGGTGGTGGTTTGGTGACACACATTTCTGTAATTAATCTGACGGAGTAGGGATAAACTCTCACAGTGCATGAAATACTTAGTCACTGTCTGCTATAATACATATGTTTGTTTCCCTTTTTCATGATCTTAACACATCGAGCTTGTGAACAGATATCTAAGGTTGTGTTCAGACCAATGAGAGCATCAAGTAAAAAGGAAACACAAGGAGCTGCATTGTGTTGTAACGAGTGAGAAAATATGGACATGGAGGTACAGTTTCAAACACTACTACACAGTGGTTTTATACTGCTTCGAGGTGGGATTTTACAATACTCATCGATGACTCAAGGATCGTGAGGTAAATCGTAGAAATACACCGACATTGCAGCAAGCCAACCCTGCGTTTATTTTGCCAGACATCTTCATCATTTTCAAACATGGCTAAAGTCAGTCTGAACACAGCCTCAGAGATAAAAGTGTTCCTCTGGCAGGGACACAGAACTTGTCAGAGCAGAATTTTCATAGTGTCTGGGCCAAATTTAACAAACTTGTGTGAAAGAAAACCAGTGAATGATGTGGGTTGTGAAATGGGTGGAAATATTCATCCCTGGTTTATCCTGTAGTGACCTTGCCTTTTTTCCCTGCAGCCCATCATGTTTCGAGGCGAGGTGCGTCTGAATGTAGAGGAGAAGAAGACGAGGGCGGTGCGTGAACGAGAGACCCGTGGTGGAGGAGATGATCGTCGGGACATGCGGCGCAATGACCGGGGTCCCGGAGGTTCACGAGGCATCGTGGGAAGTGGAATGATACGTGAAGGGAGGGGACCACCGCCTCGAGGCGGCATGGCCCCCAAACCTGGCATGGGCTCTGTACGAGGCTCTGGTGGCCAAGGAGAGGGTCGCTTCACAACCCAGCGCCGCTGAGAAGAGCACCACCGGCAGTGTGGAAGTAGTACAGTGTTCTTCATCTTCAACCGTTCTCGTTAACGAAAAGAAATCTTCATGTATAAACATATATATTTGGTTATTTTTTATTTGTTTTGTTTTTTGTTCCCTCTTTTGTTTGGAATGTGACACAGCCTGTCAACTCTTTGTTTGTGAAATAGACAAAACAAAATAAGCAAACAAAAAATTTCGCTTATTAGTTGTGAGCTGAGCATCCTTTTCTGGGTATCTCAAGAATTCACAAACTTTAATTTGTAAATTTGTGAAAAAAGGCAAACCAACCAGGAGTAATCTGCCACATTAGGAGGGACTGATAAGACTTTTAACTACGACAATACAGCCCATCATTTGGAAAAGAGATTATATGCCTTGACTTAACTGGGGCGCTGCTTCACGAAATCCCTCTATTGCACATTTTATATGGTAGTTTTCTGCCCGTTACTGTTGGAAAAGAGCGAGATGCAAAATTTGTGCAGTTCCAGGGGAAAAGCTTGCCTTTTACTTTTTCCTTTTGAGAGACCACTGCTTCAAAATTGCATAATGCACTCATCAATATGCACTAATGGGTACTTTTGTCGTATTACATTGACATCCATGCTCGGAACGCAGCTGGAGAGACCTGTTTTGTCTCAAAGCGATACGACTTACCGGGGCAGGCCTCGCTTGCAGCCTGCCTGCTGTGACCAATGTACTTTTCACACTTTTGACCCAAAACTACCGCTTCAATTACTGCTGGATGGACGAGATGACAAGCAAATCTACATTATATTTTTCCTCATTTATAAATCGAATAATAAAAAAAAAAAGCTCAAACCCTGGACATTCATGATGAAATGAGTGGGGGGACAAAGGATAAACAAGAAACAAAGTTGAACAATAGAAGAGTGGTGGTACTTATGGCTGTTCGCTCTGTTTTTTCTTTTGATTCCAAGTTTGTCTTTCTTCATGTTTTTCCCTGCCAGCTAGACTGTGAAACTGGGATGGACGACACCTCCCTCCCACTTCCCTCCCTTCCTGTCTTAAGTGCGGAGTAACAGAATAAATGTACAGCAAAAATCTAGTTTACTGTATGTTTTGTTTTCTGTGTATAGTAATTTCTCTCTCGACTTGATAAGAGCATGATGGTGCCTTCTGTTTGACCTTTTCCAGTCTTACTAAAGCGTTAAACGGTTTCGGGGCTTACCGCCTCCTAATGCGGAGCTGCTCATTTTGAACTATTGTCTTCTGGGAGCAGATACAAAAATAATTGCAGTATTCAAAAGATTTAAGTTTTTCAGGTGCATATTTCATTTTTCCATACTGTTTTATTACCGAAGATGATCTGTTGTGAGTTTTGTACATTTCTTTTGTATTGTCTGTTCTGGGTTTTGTAGAGACAATAGGTGCCTCGAGTTTGTTAAATGGTTAAGAACTGCATCTAAAGAACTACCCCCCCCCCCCCAGAAAAAAGGTACGTTAAAGATGGGTGACAGTGAAAAGCTTGGGCCTTGGTTTAACATGTCATAGTTATTTACACAACTGTGTTTTCAATGAACAAAGGTTTGTAGTTTGGAAAGTGTAAATGCCTCGTAGTGCGATTCAGATACCACTGATCGTATGTATTACCGTAATTTTTTCGCCTCATGGCAATCTGCTTAGTCGCTGGAGTTAAAAGTTGCCAGACTTCTTTTCTCAGCAACAATTTTGTAATCATCTGTGTGGGTGGGCTGACCATAGATGCAGACTAGCAAATAATTATGCCCACTTTTCTAGCCGTTTACTCATTTTTATTTTCATATGCTTATTAATTGTGCATATTTTCATTTATATTTCCATTGAAGGCGAGTAATTTGAATGCCATACTAGTCGTCTCCTTGTCCTCTAGCGTATTTTCTTTTTACCACTCGGTAGGGAGGGAAGACCTTTTGGTTTCAGCTGTAAAGGAAAACATGACAAACATGAGGTTATCTTTTTAATAATTTTTTTTCATCTTGCACTGAAATGGGGGAAAAGTGACATAGATGTAGCATTTTTCTGGACAAATATACTAATAAGGTCTTCCTTGTCTGGTGGCATTGCACTATTCCCAACATTTCTGGGACAATCTGTCAGTTTGAACACATCCTCTCTCCAAATTTGTCATCTGGCAATGAAAAAAGAAAGCTGCTCATTTTGTTATCGGCATGATAACTCAGTTATCTGCATATAGACTGCATATTTGCATTCCAAGATTTGCTGTACACATGGCACGTTTTATGTAGTTTTCCAGAGTGGTGCTTGGCTACTCTCCCTTGTAGTTGAGATTAAATATTTTCAGATCTAGGAATAGTTTTCAGTAGAGACAATTAATTTGTTACCTTCAGTCTGTGGCCTAATATTACAGAAACATTACAGCTCTTTGAGTGTTTTTAAAAGACTTCTTATGGGTGCCTCTACCCCGAATGTTTATTTGTCAGGTAATTGCTTAACATGGGCACTTAGACTGCATTCGTACAGCAATGGTCAATGAAGAGAGTGGTGAAGAAGAGACATCATGCTTTCAAACCAACCTGCGCTTTTACATCGTGGCGGTGGTGGTAAAAATGTTTGAGCATATACATTTACAGGTGGATAGTTCTTTTTCACTGAGGTTTTCAATGACTTGCCCTTTTCCAAACTTTACAGGATCCTCAAAAGATAAAAAATAATCTGTTTATTTTCCTGTGGTTGAAAATGCAGTAGAGTGGATCCACATTGTGAATCATTCCAGTCCTTTTTGAACGGAACTAGAAGTACCTTCTTGGCTTTAGCAGGTGTGGTAAACAGTTGGCAGCCATCTTAATTTTACTGTGTTTACCCTTGTTACTAGTACAAAAGTGTTGCAGGTGGCGAACCTTTTTTTTTCTTTTCTTTTTGCCTTTCTATTTTGAATGTGTTGGACTTAACATACAATAAACTACTGATATCAGCACCACTCATACTGTTTGTCATGTTTGCTGGTTCCTCCATAAAAGATCATGTAAATAAGGTGCTGTTGCACGTTGATAAGCTTGCCAAAACTGAGAAGACAGACAGAAATCAGACTTGCCTCAGGTGGCCTGGTAGGGTTTATAGTGGAGGAGAAACTTCTTAATGTGGTCTTGATGCAGGTTATGTGGCAAGCAGAGAAAACTTACAGGATTATTTGTTTTTGTCTCCAATATTTTGCACTTGAAGAGAAACGATTTGGTTACAGCCTAATTTTAATTAAAGGGGAACTTTAAAAAGATTTTACACACCAAGATCAGTTTACTTGTCAGTTACTCTGCCTGTGAGAACAGTAGTACATCTCTAGAAAAGCTTTAAGGTTAAAAAGAATATGTCAGATTATAAACTTGTAACACAAAGCCTGTGTTACAAACTGGGTGGGGAGAAATATGTTGATGTTCACTAGGCAGAGAGGGTAAGAGATGGATTTGGAATCCAGTGTTTTTGTAGCATACCAAGGACTAAAAGTCAGGATATCTTGGCTTCTTTTTAAATGTTGTCTCCCAAATCCCCCAACTAATGGCAGTTCAATAATAAATAGCTGGAGTTCCCCTTTAAAGGTTCTCTGTGATGCAGCTTTTTATGTGTGAGTCGCTAGTTTACGCAGGTGATGGAGTACACATTTCACCCAATGGTTTCACATTATTCCAGATGATCTACAGGTGGCGGTAACATAAAAACACACCAATACGCCCGCAAAGGGAGTGAAGATGCAGACTGAAGAAGACAAAATGCAGACCATTTTTAACTTTAAATGAAAAATCATTGCAAATGCTTTATTCGGGCATGAGGAAGGAAATGTATTCAACGTGTTATTAGACACAGGCTTTGGTGAGTAAAACTGAAAGAACAGAAACTTTGTTTACAAGAAAACTCCACGGGGCACCTTTAAGCCTGAACGACACCATTCAAGTGAAAATTAACTGCATGCACTTGTGTGAATTCTTAACACAGTTTATTCATTTACAGTTGGTTCCCGAGGGTAATGTTTGAATCCATCTCATGATCAGTGGCACGTCCAGCATCTCTTCAGTCACCGTCACTATCCTCTTCATATGATGTCTCACTTGATGTCAAATCAGACCTTTTGAGCCAGGACTCCTTTGATTCCCTGTTGGATTTCCACTGCTGCACTGAGGTGTTTGTCTTATCTATTGAGGAGCTGTGAGGAAACCAGATGCACCTTGTCCATACACATAAGGAGAACATAGCAAGTGTGCAGTGGGGCCTTTATAACGTCACCGCCCTACAAGTAGAAATGGGAGAAATGGACAACAAAGAAAAGGAGACAACTGATTTACAGGGACACAATGATTCTCACCCCACAGAAGGAGTTGAGTAAATGCCCTTAGTTACGCTCCACCATTGCTTTAGTGTGGTGTGTGTGTGTGTGTGTGTGTGACCTTTCACACACAGTGTAATGAATGAGTTTTTCTTGCCCTTTAAAATATCCGAACTCACTGCTGATCAGCCACGTCTCGCCACGTCTAAGCGCATGCGCAGAGCCCTCACATTTGTGTTCCGGGGTCGAGCAGTCAGTGTACACAGTGTAGAAATAATCATTGTTTGCCTTTTTTTTTTTTTTATTCACATTGTTGTTACGCGGACCACCGAGGAGGGAGTCTGACGGCTTTTTCAGAAGGAGAGACGCTTTGGATACGGCACCGAGAGGACGTCTGTAAAGATGAACTTCTTCAGAGGAGTGATGGGCGGACAGGCAGCCGGGCCGCAGCCGTCCGGAGCCGAGACGGTAGGAAACCTGTCCGGCTAGCTGCGGCTAGCTGCGGCTAGCTAAGACTTTCACCACTGACTAACAGTCAGGTACACAGTGGTGAAAAGTAATACGTGTGTTTTTACACCGAGAGTTCTTTTTTTTTTTTTTATTTCTCTGAAAAACGCACCGAGTGATGGTGATAGTAGCCTGGGGCCTCCATGAGTTAGAACAACGAGCTAGTCAGAAGGCTAATTAGCTAACGTAGCATAGCTGTCAGTCAGCAGTAGGGCTGTGACATGTTTCCCCTACGTGTCCCTGTAATGAATGGGAAAATGAATTACAGAAAACACACTATAAAGAAACTTGGCAGTACCCGCCGTCAGTCTCTCAATCAGCATCTTCTTACAATGTGGTAATTTTCAAATAACCTCCAAACAACACAGAATATAATAGTCACATCCTGAATAAGGGATAGAGTCAAAGAACCTTAAGCTATAGTACCACCAATAAAATAGGTCTGTAGCTAAGGATTACTTTCATTATCAATTAACCTGCTTCCACAATTAATTGTTTAGTACACCATTTTCCAAAGTCCAAGGTGACCTCTTCAAGTTGCTTCAGTTGCTTAACACCCAAAGATATTCAATGTCCAGCGACGTAGAACAAGTACAGCAAATCCTCAGAGGGTATCATCCTAGTATGAAACACCCAGCGCACCGAAGCGCATGAGATGCATGCAGAGGATTGTATGCAGCGCTATTCGGTTTCATCCTGCAGGCATTAAGGCCACATAATCACATCTTTTTCTGTAAACATTCCTGTTTTTTGGTTGTTCAGCGAGGCGGCTTGTCCCTCCTACAAAGTGCACAATATCTTCATCAAGACACTCACATTTTCATGTCTGTGCTGGCTTTCCCAGTTTAAGTTAATCATATTTACAGTCAATGTACTGCATAAGTGATTCTTTTTCTTTTAATAAAATTCATCATTATCAGCTTTATTGTCCAAGTGTGTGTACACATACAAGGAATTTGACTCTGGTTTTATGTTAACCCTATCAATATTGCACACAGTTCCAAGAACATTTTTCAGGAAGATAGATAGAAATAGACATACAGCTAAAAACCAGGACAACAAAGCTAGGTAAACATAAACATTTACCTATAATATACAGCCAAATAGGTGAAAAAAATAGATCACTGTACATTAACATATATTCACTCATCACCTATAACTTTATGACAACTGACAGGTGAAGTGAAGAACATTGATCATCTCGTTACAATGGCACCTGTCAGTGGGGGGATATACACTGCTCAAAAAAATGAAAGGAACAATTTTTAAGCAGAGTATTGCATCAAGGCAATTAAACTTCTGGGATCATGATTTTGTCAGTTAAGTAGCAGAGGGGGTTGTTAGTCAGTTTCAGCTGCTTTGGTGTTAATGAAATTAACAACAGGTGCACTAGAGGGGCAACAATGAGACGACCCCCAAAACAGGAATGGTTTTACAGGTGGAGGCCACTGACATTTTTTCCCCT
>JAVQJF010002518.1:0-30107 GCA_036023855.1 Gadopsis marmoratus
AAGGAGGGAGGGAGAAGGAGGAGGGGAGAGAGAGGGGGGAGGGAGCGAGGGAGAGAGAGAGAGAGAGAGAGAGACAGAGAGAGACAGAGAGAGAGAGGGAGAGAGAGACAGGTGTAGATCAACAGAGAGGGAGAGTCTGAATGGAAAGGTAGAGCGACATAGACGCAGAGTGGAAGAGAGAGAGAGAGTCGCCATTGCTGCTGAGAGGGGAGGGAGCAGGTTTCGGCTTACAGCGCAAACCACACCAACAGCACCAGAATACACCGAAATACAGGCTGCTCGGAACTACACCGTCAACTAACGCCAACTTCGGATGTAGTCGGAGGACACTAATGGCCGCGGAGTGTGGATTGTACAGAGGAGTTTTTCCTGCGCTGTAATGTGGGAACGCTTCCTCCTCTTTTCCGTGGTATGTGGATCTGGGAGCGACCATGTTATTAGGTGGGTAGGGGAATGTGTTGGGACTGGGACTGGGACTTCATTAGCTTAGCTAGCACTCTTTTACTGCGGGCGAAAGCTGCCCCCCCCCCCCACAGGACTGCGCTGTCCTGGGTTCGGGGAAAATCCGGGATGAGGATGTGAGCCCGGGCTGCTAAACCAGCCCCGGTTGTGATTTTAAACCGCCTTCTTCCCAACGCCAGGTTTTTTTTGGGTGTTGCTAACGCTAGCTAGCTGACTAGCCCTCTCCCCTCTTGGCATGCGAGGCTAACATAGCTCGGCTAATGTTAGCTAATCGGAATTGGAAAGGTGTTTTTCGTACTGTCCCCCTGTCTGTCCCCTGGAGTATCCGGGCCGAGCCGGGCCGGGCCGAGCCTCGTTCCCCCGGAGAAAACCGACAACAGCCGTATGAAATCCTGTGGCTGTTAGCTACGATGCATTGACGCATTAACGTTGACGTCTGTTGTTTTTAACGAATAAAGCTGAACAAAGTCATCAACGCTGACTCCCATAACTCCCCCTCGCCCCCCCGCTGTGCCCCCTTTTCTTCCTTTCTTCCTGCGTTTCTTTTACCCCCGTAGAGTTTGATGCTCTACGCGACATCCACCCTTTCCCATCGGTTTCTGTTGCAACGAAGCAAACGGAGAGTCTTTCAAAACCACCGTGGAAATAAAAAAAGAGACGTCGCAGCTCGGCGACTGTAGCCCAGCTCACCGTGCCAGCGTCCGTCCGTCATTTTCATTATTGTTGTCCTTCTAACATTGTTCTGACTTCGTTTGGAAGTTGCTGGGTTGCCAGTTCCCATCGTTAATGTCCTGCTAATCGCTAACATTAGCCTTGGGGATGGATGGATGGATGGATGGATGGCGGTGCCACTGGGCAGCTCGTTGCATTTTCCGACGTCAACCAGGCTGTTTTGTTTTCACACGATACACGCCTCGGTTGTGACGAGCCTTAAGTTTTGAGCTCGCTTGCCGCTGGCAGCTTCTGAACTTTCAGTTATTTGAGTCGGTGTCCAGCAGTCGGTCGGTCCGGTCAGTGGGTTTGTCCTGCTGCAGCTCTGCATTCCATTTGCATCGAGTCGGACTGCTGCAGCTCCCATTGCCCTTTACCCAAAGTCTCTTTACAGGGATTGTCTGGCTTTTATTTCCAGTACTCCTCCATATAGAATACACCCAAAATACTGAGTTATACTTGTCGCTAAAAGCATCAGTTATATTAGTGGGACCCAGTCTTGTTGTCATTATCATCACAGTCAGTCTTTTTCAGGGGGGGTTTCCCCTCATCCCCTTCTCTCTGCTTAGCAGCATTTGACTACATTATTCCCATCAGCTGTCGCGCTGGCAACCCCCCCGACTTCCTATCCAGATAGTCACGTAAGAGAATGTTGTGCATTTATTTCCTCGTCCATTTGAGAGACTCCGCAGAGATGCCTAGGTGCTGACAGCAATTTGATAGACGTGGATGGGCAAGTCTGAAAAGCTTCGCTGCTTTAAGACCAGCACAAGAAAATGCATATTGCTATTGGCATATGCTAATGTGCTGGGAAATATTCAATATTGGTGTCGGCGTCAACAAACCGCACAAGGGCATTGGTGCTGACAAGCCCTGGGCTGAGCGATGACACGGCTGGTCGTGTCAGCAGGCCTATAAACTGTTGTTCCTGCATCATCGACACATCAGGAATAGGAAGTGAGGCTTGGCTTCAGGTCTGGACGTGACTCTGGAAGAGGGTGACATAGTTTTGTAAACGGGTTTTGTGCTTAAACGAGATCTGAGGCTCTTTAAAGGAAAGAAGAACCTTTCACATAGTTTTTAAATGAAGTAATCGGTGTAATCAAGGCTTTATATTAACTGGCAGAGATGTCTTGTTGGACAATTGCACAGTGGATCGAAAGATACTAGTCACTCAATCTAGTCATATCAAAATGATTCATAATCCACTTATAAAACGATGGCCTCACCTCTTATTACACACTTGAATCAAGTGTGTAATATAGAGGAAATTGTTGGATTTTGAATTCACGTTGAGACTAACATTTCGTAACATTTCAGCAGTTTCTGTGTCATGTTTTGTTGCTGTGTACTAAAGTGCAGTTCCTCGTATGATGAGGTAGCTGAAATTTAAAACCGCATTACGCAACATTGTGCGCTTGCAGCTGAAATGCTGTAGGGACAGGTAATGATAAAAAAATTTGAAAGCGAGTACCCAGAAATCCTGTGACTGCCACAGCCCTGGCTGGCGTGTCATGATTTATACTAAAGATGTAATGTTTGGGGAGTCTGGAGATCTGCCTCTTTGCTTAAAAGGTGGCAGTTTGGATTTTGCTAATAAGTTTTGATTAATCTCTTCCTGTGGGAGGAGTGTTGTCTGTATGCAAGATAAGAATTTCTTCTGGGAAAACATGAGTCAGTGGCGCCTCGTTTAAAACACACAGATCGCTTTTCTCTGTTGGAGCTCTGTTTTGTGATTTTAGGCAGAAAATAAAGAGTTTGTTTTTACCTAAAAATCCAGCGTCAAAAGTTCTGCCATCCTCGGAGGTGTGCTCTGCTGTGTCTCAGGGCTTAATTGCATTTAGTCATCTCTAAAACCAGCTTGCCAAGTGATACCTTAATCCCCCATGCAGCCTCACAGTGAACAGACTAATCACAGGGCTACTTTTAGCTATTAGGGCGGCACAAATGCAGTTAGGGCTGTAACGGTGCCTGTTAGGACCATTACAGTCAGGCTCCATTCAGGTGTTTACAGTACACCACTAACTGGCTAGCACTGCTGCCATTCCTCTCATCATACATGTTAACAATTGCATTGACCCTTGTGTGTCGACAGTGGAGTGAGCATGGACTTTGATATTGGCTGACAAAAATGCAAACCAGATGTTTGGATTCGGCTGACTGATCTTCTCAAACAGTGCGGTTTGGATGGTGATCGGGGGAGGAATGTTGGGGCTGTAATAGTCAGTTGGTTAGCCGATCAACATGACATTAATAGATTGCAGTTGTTGCAATTGATAGTTTTGCTAAAAACGTTCGACATTTTTAACAGTTTCAGGGTCACCAGCGAGTAGAGTAGCTAAGTCTTGTTACTGTTTAATATCATAAATTCAGTATTTATACTGATTGTTTCGGCTGTTGGTTGGACGAAGAAACTGTCACTTCTTGGACTTTGATCATTTGTGATGGGGCTTCTTTTGCCATTTTAAAGTCAGCAATGAGTTAATAAATAAACAGTAACACGATCAGTCAACAGTCATTAAAAGAACTAGGCATTAGTTTTTGCCATCGTGAATCCCTTGCTTGCGGGCATTAGTGCCACCTCTAAGTCTATGTGCACATACGCATGTGTACGTCACCTGGTCATAAGCTCAGGTACACTTCACCTTAGCAGACAGCTACCATCAGGTGTGGCACATGCAGCAGCACAGAGGTTATTCTGGGGGCTACTGGTTAGATTTGTAAACCTGACAGACCTGCTGGTCCGTTTGCTCATCTAATACCCTGGGTGTGTTTGAGGGATAAGGAGCTCCTGGTTGGAGGAACCCAAATTATAGATCAGGTGACTAAGGCATATTTCCTGCAGGTAATTGAGCAAATTCCCCCTCTATTTCTGGGCTCACATATGGTTTTCATCATCCCTTTAATATATTGGATAAGTGACTTCAGTGAGTAACATCCATGAATCCTCCTCGTTTTGGAATTCTTATTCCATAAGTGCTGTTTGTTTCTTAAGGTTGCTGTAGATCTGCTGAACTCTCAAAAAGTCCATTTCCTTGCACAAACCCCCCGCTCAGGTGACATCATCACCTTGGCATCTATAAAGAGTCAGGGGGAAACCTCATCGCTTCGTCTCAGTGGACCGAATTCCTGCTGTGGTGCACTTTCTCAAGCTCAGCGTGCCGTCGTGCTGCAGCTAGCAGTTCCAGCTCACAGGCAATCTCACTGGCGGATTGCCATCCCTCTGTAAAACACAACAGTGACTGCAATTCACTCAGCAGTTATCAGCCGCTAGTTAGGTCATGGAAGAGCTCAGGCTTATTTGACTGTGGCAATCCCAGATAATGGTGACAGAAAGTCAATCAGATGCATTTGCCACCTCTTTAGTTTGTACATTCTGTCATTTCTGAATATTGGTATTGTCAGTAGTGATGCATTTAATTTCACCTAGTTGCTAATGTTGAATAGACGAGGTGCACGCAGCAAAATAATTTCATCCCACAAATAATCAAGACTGCTAATTAAGATTAATGATCATGTCAGGCGAAATATATTATGATAACGACAGGCAAAATAATCAGGATTATACATTTAGCCTTAATCATGTTAGCCCTAGGATGTGCCGATCATGATAGAAAATCTCTGAACTGATTTATTTTCTGTTTCATTCTCACAGTGAAGCAAATAATTTCTAGGTCAGTGGCTGTCAAAGGGCTGGAGTTGCATGCCATTTTTATCCTGCCTCGGCACAAATTGGTTGAAAGCACGTCTTTTTCTCTGTGAGGGGAAAGTAACATTGTTGAGCGTGGCCCATGATGGAATTACTCTCCCTTTCTCTTATATAATTTGTACAGTCACACTTTTGTTTTTGTCTTTTCAAAAGTCTGTATTGATATTGCATTTTTTTAAACACAATTTATCTTGGATTCTCAGAAATGCAGGAGGCATTTTCACCACATTTGTATATTATCATCCTATCATGGTGGTGTTTTAAGATGGGTGACTTTTATTACTAATACATGAAAGGCCAATCAAAAACCTTTTTATTAAGCTTTTACCATTTAGCAGGGATTATTTTGTCCTGAACAAGTGTGATAATGTGTACCGTTGTCTAATTTTCTGATAACTCTTGTGTTATGCCAGATTAACATGTCTGATTTGTTTTAAATCACCATCAAGCTAATTATATTTTTTGTGATAAGGAGACTGAAATGCTCTGAGGACAAATCAGTGCCAATATGTTTTTGTTTGTTTAGTCTTTTATCTTTTCCTGATTGTGAACTCCATGTCTTGCAGGCAGGTGATAAAAGGAGAAGCCGGCTGTTCTATCCCAGTTTAAAGAAGACTCGGGATAGAAACTGAGCGAGACACATAGAGTTGAATGGGGATTCACCACTAGGAAGGGAACAGCAGTATGAATGTGCCTCTGTACCACTGACAAGCAGAACTGGAATGATATCTTGAACTTTTTTCCTGGAAGTGACCAAGTTAGCGATGAGCGGGGGGATATAATGGCCAAGAACAAGGATGCGCGCCCCCCGACATTCGCTGTCAGTGTGGTTGGCCTCTCGGGGACGGAGAAAGACAAGGGAAATTGTGGTGTGGGCAAGTCCTGCCTATGCAACCGATATGTGCATCCTGATGCGGACAGCTACTACTCGGAGCACACCTCAGTGCTGAGCACAATAGACTTTGGGGGACGTGTGGTTAACAATGACCACTTCCTGTACTGGGGGGAGGTGTCTCATCGAGGAGACGATGGGTTGGACTGTAAAATCCAAATCATCGAACAAACAGAGTTCATTGATGACCAGACGTTTCTTCCACATCGGAGTACGAACCTGCAGCCGTACACCAAACGGGCGGCAGCAACCAAGCTCCAGTCGGCAGAGAAGCTTATGTACATCTGCACTGACCAGCTGGGCTTGGAGCAGGACTTTGACCAGAAGCAGATGCCCGATGGGAAGCTGAACATCGATGGCTTTGTGCTCTGCATTGATGTTAGCAAGGGTTGCAATAGGAAGTTTGACGACCAAATGAAGTTTGTCAACACCCTTTACTCCCAAATTGTCAAGTCAAAGAAGCCTATTGTCGTCGCTGCCACAAAATGTGATGAGTGTGTGGACCAGCACCTGAGGGACCTGCAGGCCTTTGCTGCCAGCAAGAAGAACCTGCTGCTAATTGAGACTTCAGGCCGCTCCAACGTCAACGTGGAGGTCTGCTTCAACGCCCTCATTCAGCAGCTGGATAAAACAAGGGGCAAGCCAAAAACTGTACCATACCTGGAGGCCTATAAAATCCAACGGCAGCTTGTTGCCTCAGTGACAGATAGATTTGAGAAATTGGTGGTGCAAACGGTGAGAGATTACCACACCACGTGGAAAACGGTGGTTAATAATCTGAGGGGCCAACACGACTATGACGATTTCATCACCTTGGAGGGCACCAGGAAAGCACGTAACATGTTCACAAAGCACATTGCACAACTGAAGCAGGAGCACATCAAGAGGAGAAGGGAAGAGTACCTGACAACACTTCCGAAAACCCTTAACAACCTCCTCAATAACCTGGAGGAGGTTGAACAGCTCTCATGGCCTGAGGCACAGAGTGTGATCCGAAACCGGCCTGATTTCCAGTACTGGTTTGTGGTTCTGGAACATACGCCGTGGGATGAGACGGACCACATTGACATCAGTGACCGCAGGATACCCTTTGACCTCCTCCATACACCTGATGGTGAGAGAATTTACCATAACCACGTCCAACACCTGCAGTCTGAGAAGAGAAGGGTGGAGATGAAAGAGAGGTTCAAGAAGACGTTGGAGAGGGTTCATTTTATAAGTGCAGGGCAGCCTTGGGAGGAAGTTATGTGCTTTGTGATGGAGGACGAAGCCTACAAGTACATCACAGAATCAGATAGGAGGGATGTTTACTGTAGACACCAGCAGGAAATAGTTGAAAGGGCCAAAGAGGATTTTCAGGAAATGCTTTTTGAGCATGCCGAGCTGTTCTATGACTTGGACCTGAATGCCACCCCCAGCTGTGACAAGATGAGTGAAATTCACAGTGTGCTGAATGAGGAGCCCAGGTACAGAGCATTGCAGAAACTTGCCCCAGATAGAGAGTCACTCCTCCTCAAACACATTGGCTTTGTTTACCATCCCACAAAGGAGACATGCCTGAGCGGGCAGAACTGTGTAGATCTGAAAGTGGAGCAGGTTTTAGCTAACAGGCTGGTGCAGCTCGACCACGGACGCTCTAATCTCTACTATAACAGTGCCAACATTGATAAGATCAACCTCTGCCTCCTGGGAAGGGAGGGTCTCTCTCAGGAGCTAGCCAATGAGATTAGAGCTCAGTCCACAGATGATGAGTACACCCTGGATGGTAAAATCTACGAACTGGAGCTTCTTCCTGTGGACGTCAACTCCACACTACTGTTCAGCCATACGTGGGTCAACACTTTCAAGCCACATGGCTGCTTTTGTGTGTTCAACTCCATAGAGTCCCTCAACTGTATTGGAGATTGCATAGGTAGGATCAGAGCAGAGATAGCACAGAGTAGGAGAGATAGGTTTGCTCAGCCACTACCCTTCATTCTCATCCTGGCAAATCAGAGGGACAGTGTTTGCAAAAACATACCTATCCTGCGGCACCAGGGCCAACAATTGGCAAACAAGTTGCAGTGCACCTTTGTTGACATCCCCTCTGGGGCCTTTCCACGTAAATTCACAGAGTTCCAAATTAAGCAGGGTCTCCGAGCAGTGCTGGAGGGGCTAAAGCATAACTTTGATGTCTTGGCCCCGCTGCCCTCTATCAAAGACATGTCAGAGACAGACCTTAGGATAGTCATGTGCGCCATGTGCTGGGATCCCTTCAGTGTTGACCTCATCCTCTCGCCTTTCCTAGACTCACATTGCTGTAGCGCAGGGCAGCCAGGCCAGAGCAACACACTGATACTGGACAAGATCATAGGGGACAGCAGGAGGAGGATCCAGGTCACTGTGCTCTCCTACCACTCTGCTATCGGTGTCCGCAAAGATGAACTGGTGCACGGCTACATTTTGGTCTACTCTGCCAAACGCAAAGCTTCTATGGCGACCCTGCGAGCATTCTTGGCCGAAGTCCAGGACGTGATCCCCGTCCAGATGGTGGCGATCACAGACAGCCAGGCAGACTTCTTTGAGAATGATGCCATCAAGGAGTTGATGACGGAGGGAGAGCACATTGCCACAGAGATTGCTGCCAAGTTTACGGCACTTTACTCACTGTCACAGTATCACCGGCAGACAGAGGTTTTTACACCCTTCTTCAATGAAGTGCTGGAAAAAAAGCTGAGCATTGAGAGTTCCTTCCTGTTTGATAGCTCATCACGGGAGTGCACCACTGGTGCCAGTGAAGATGTCTTCCCCACCTCGCCTCATAGCCATTCCCCAGCCTACAACACCTATTACCCAGAATCTGATGATGATAACGAGGCCCCCCCACCTTACAGTCCAATAGGTGATGACGTTCAGCTTCTCCCCACACCCAGTGAGCGGGCCAAGTACCGGATCGACCTAGAAGGCAATGAGTACCCAGTCCATAGTACGCCTGTTGGAGACCATGAACGAAACCACAAAGTGCCTCCACCTGTCCGGCCCAAACCAGTGCTCCCCAAACCTAATGTCAAAAAGCTGGACCCCAACCTGCTCAAAACCATTGAGGCTGGCATGCGAAGCAACCGTAGGATGCCACGTGGCCCAATGACGCACACAGAGGATGTGGAGGCGTCAGACAACTATGCAGACCCTATGGACACCTTGCTAAGGTCCAGGGGCTTCCACAACGACGACATATATGCTGTGCCTGATGACGCACACAGCCGTCTGGTCAAAATAAGAAACTACTCTGGTGGGTTACATGGCCTCCATGGAGGAGAGGAAGAGAATGGATTTGACAGGAAAACTCAGGCTGGACGGCGGCCATCAAAATACAAACATCGTTCTAAAATTCTGTTCAGCAAGACAAAGGCCTATCAAAGACGATTTCACTCTGACAGCGACGGGGAGGAGTCTGGCCACGCCACGCAGAAGAAGAAAAAGGGAAGAGCCCATCGGGGCAGCGAGGAGGACCCACTGCTCTCCCCTGCCGATCCCTGGAAGGGTGGGATAGATAACCCCGCCATCACCTCCGACCCTGAGCAGGAGGACAAGAAGATGAAGAAGAAGAAGACGCCCAAGACGCCAAAGGAACCGAAGAAGGTGAGTCTTGCCTGTCATTAATCAGACTTTTGCCGAGTTTTAATGTCGGGTCAATTTTATCAACTACTTTTAGCACACAGGGTGGAGCGAAAATGCTTTATAGTGCAACGATGGACAGAAAGAAGCAAGACAGCAAAGATATTGTAGTCTTCCAAGACACTAAGCCGAAGCTTTTTTGTGGCTTTCTTTTCTTGTTTCTGAAAGAGAGCTTTAGTGCATTCAATCTGAGTGAGAGTAGAGTATGTATGTGAATGAGAGCAGAAGAGAGTGTGTATAGTAGTGTGCAAGCAGAAGTGTGTGGGTGTGAAATATGAGCAGATTTTTCTGTTTTTAATAGGCCAGAGAGTCATGGTGAGAATAAACTAATTTGATAATTGATTGATCGGCCCCACTGCTGAAATGGTTTATGAGCCTCCCAACCTCACAGGCCCCAGACAACCAATAAAAACCTTGATAAAAGCCGCACTGTTAAAGACAATAGGGCTTTGTATAACCTCAGAGCAGAGGCTGCATCTGTGATAAGATGCCTGCTTATTCTTTGCAGCACCTCTCTAAAGGCTTGCGTGAGACTGCTGAACACATATGCGAATATATAAGCAAGTGCATTTCATTCAGCTACCGTCTAAACGCCAAGACAAATACTGTGCGCATACACATGGGGAAATTAAATAAGCACTTTTCTGTAGACAAACGCACCATCAACTTGGTTTAAAATGCAGATAAAAGCGCACGCTAGCCTACATTGCATACAGACACACACACACACACACACACAAAAGCGTGCACCAACATACTAATTCCTAACAAATTACTTACAGGTACATTTGCATTAGAGATAAAGACTGAAATCTATAATGGCAATATGAACTACTTCCATTTTTAAAGTCAGTGCTAGGCAATCAAAATGGATCCCTGCCATTTTTCATCAATTTAAATTGAGCATTTTCGAAACAAACTTGTAGTATTTGAAATACTGCAAACATCTGATCACTTGGAAAAATTAAAATAATCTCAAAAAATCTGTCTGTTTAGCAAATGCGCATGCGAGCGAGAACGGTGGCGCGAATCAGATAATAGGGTGCAAATCAGTATAGGAACAGCTGCCAGCGCTACATGGCTGCATGAATGCAGGGCATTGTTGGAACATTCAAACTGTCTTTGATAATCAGAGAGGAGAGCGAAAGGAAAAACACAAGGTACAAAATAGAAGGTGTTTAGTCGCTGTCCTGGCCAATTAGAGGAGCCCGAACCGCTGTAGGCATGACAACACTTTGAAGAGCAGAGGAGTGTGGGAAATCAAAGCCACCTCGTTACTCGTCCCAGCGTCGGTCTTGAATAACGGTTTTGTCTGTTGTCTTCTTTCTTCTCGTCGTCCTCCACATGGACCTCCCTCTGCTTTCTCCCTCTCTCCCTTCATCTCACCAACTTTCTTTCTGATCTATTTCCCGATTGCCGCCCTCCTCCTCCTCTTCTTCTTCTCTGATATGTTCTGCCTTCTCATCACCTTCTCTCCTCCTCCATTTCTACTCTCCCTTGTCTTTATCTAAATTCCCTGTTTCATTCCTTTCCCTTTCTTCTCTCCATCACTTCATGCTCTTCCTTTCCCCCTCATCCCTTATTATCATCCCTACCCACTTGTTTCTCCTTCATTATCCCATTTGTCTTCTTTTCTCTTTTCCTGTCCTCGCAATCTCTTCTTTAAACTTGCTGTTTCCTGCATTCTTCATATTTACTCCTCCATTCATTCCCTTCTGATTTTCACCCCTCCCTCTGTATTTCCACAATTTCTCCCCCCTTCTTCCCCCTTTTTTCCCTCTCCTTTTCTTTCTATACCCCGCCATGTCTTTTGCTGTTTTCTAATCTCTTCCACTTTTCCATCCCCCTTTCTCCTCCTGTCCTCCTATGCCTTTTCCTTCCCTACATCCTTCCTTTGTTACTTCTACTACCATCCTTCCTGCTCACTTTTTTGCTTGGTTTTACTCCTCGCATCTCATCCCACTTCTTATTCTCTCATCCCGCCTTATAGCAGAAATCCTCCAAGCCCCCCAAGCCTCTGTACCCCCCCACCCGGAGAACCTGGGAGAGCAACTACTTTGGCGTTCCCCTGCAGAACCTGGTGACCCCAGATCGACCCATCCCACTCTTCATCGAGAAATGTGTCGACTACATCGAGCGAACAGGTGAGTCGTGCCTTTCTCGCTCATATCCCACAACCAGTCTCTATCTGGTGCTTTGTAGCTCTCGCAAGGTACAGCTGGTTTGTTGTTAAATGCAAAAGCTTTGTGGTTGTCTGCCATGAAAATGCCTCTCATGGCGTTTCAAATGAGTGAATGAGAGAAGGAGGGATGGAGCGATGGTGGCTGGTTTAATGAATATAAATTCTAAGAAGGTTTACTTCTCGGCTCTGATGTCACCTATCAAACATGTTTTGTCTGTTCTGCCAGCCAATCTGCCAGGCTGCCATTCAGTATTCAATGAGCCAAAGCACTGCTGGAATGACTACAAAATTAGATGGTAAAAGATTACTGAGATCAAAAAGCTGATTGTGGAATGGCAGCAGAGGGATCTACGCAGGTACGTGCCATGCATTAATCAGCCGTACACAAAAAAAGGAGAAAAGAAAATGAGATGGAACCCATAAGAGCATATGTGAAAAAGTTGAGGAGTGCCTGCTGACGTGTTGGGTGTCTTTGTTGTGGCTGAAACAATTATGGAAAAATAAATGTTTGACTGTCAAACCTGACAAATATTTGCTAGTTTCCTCAAATGTGGTGATTGGCTGCTTCTCTTGTTGTATGTCACTGTAAATTAGATATCTTTGGGTTTTGGACTGTTTAGTTAGTCAAAACAAGCAATCTGAATATGTCACTGTGTGCTCTGGGAAATTGTGATTGTGTTTGGCACATTTATTAGCAATGAAAACCATGGTTTTCATAGCTGCAGCAGTCAGAGCTGTCAGTACTACTCTCTCCCATCAGCCTGCCTCAAGGGCAAATGTTGTTAGTTCAAATCCCCAGACCATTTTTTTTTTGGGAAAAAAAACAATATACAACCAAGTACATCATGTGAACTGATGTCGATAGAGGGTTGGACATTCTGTTGTCAGACCAGCAGACACACTCAAAGGACTTATTCTGGATAAATAAAGGTTTAAAATAAGACATGCTTCGGGCCTGTTTAGACATGTGTAGCTTCGACTGGTGACGCACACACCCAGTGCATGCTGGGTGTGTGTCTGGCTTCCTGCGCAGCTGTCATAAAGAAGGCATCCCCCCAAAGCTTGAGAGGTTCATCAGCGAAGTCGTGGATCAGTCCTGATAGATTTTTGTACACCATATGGTGGACACCTTATCAAAAGTGTCTCTGAGCATTTTAAGAGGGTTTATTTTCATTAAGGTGACTGGGATTCAAACCCACAACCCAGACAGTTTGAATAGCCTTGCACCACACATCTAACCGTACAAGGTTTAAAACTCAGCTTAATAAAGACACAAGCAGCTACCCAAACTGTTAGGTTTTTACTTCTGACCACGGAAATGAATATTTTAAGCACATTTAATATTTCATGAGCTTGTTGCATAATGTATTTACTCATGGTCCAGTAGTCTTTTTGCATGTTTAGTACCTTTGAATAAACTCTCAATGTAACTTTCCCTGTGTCACATTCTTTCAAATATCTGATGTTTCCTGTCGAGTTGTTGCTGGTGAGCTTTGTGTGCTCGGATGGTAGTTTTGGCTCCGACGCTTGGTTTTTAATAGGTTTTTGTTGTGTGCTCCACTCAGGGTCAGTTCTAGTATTTGTGGAAGTTAGAAAATATGCTGTTTAAGGTTTACATTGTGGCTAAATGAATGTAGGAATCCCTCAGCTGTCGGCATAAAAATCCCTTCAAACACAAGACTGAGAACACGTCTTACCACCTTACTCCCTTTTCTCTCCTCCATCTGAAGCCATATGTGCAGCAAATGTGTAGAAAGTACATTAAATGGAGGTATTTCCTGCGTTCCTACCAGTGTTCGGTTCTGTTTTGAAGGTAGTGTTTGTGTCAGAGCTCTGTTCGTTCTGGGACTGTTAATTCCTCTCCTGAAAATCCCTTCCGAATATGTTTTGATATTCAGCTGGATCTACATGAGCCCGTCGGTGGCTGCCAACCAAATTTAGGATTAATCCCAGTGCCGCTGTATGTGTGTGTGTGTGTGCGTTTGCTGCCAGCTGACAGCAGTGTTTTGGAGATTTCATGGCTAGTGCCGTGAAACCCTCTAAGTCCAGACGGTCTGTTGGGTGGATTTAACAGCTTTTCCCCTACCTTCTTTTTCTGGAATATCACTTCTCACCAGATGCAGCGAGATCATCTTTGTGCTTATTTTTAAAGCCTGCTGTTGTGTAAGGTGTTTCATATCCAGACAATTTAAGAGCTTTTACAACTTGATAAGACCTTTCAGGTTGTGCCTTTCTTAGGGAGCCTAGGCTGGGCCTGAGGTAGTCTTCATCTTCAACCTGGTTGCCTTGGTAGTAGTTTAATCTGCCTGTATAACATATTTTAGTGTATAGCTCAGGGGGTGGGGTCGTCCTGTGAATGTAGAGAGTTGTAAGTGATTGTGGGTGTTGGTGGGATGGCTCCGTGGTTAGAATGACCCTCCCTCAGTGGAAAAACTGGGTTTAAGCCCCCCTCTTTTTGCAGCGATCCACCCTACAATGTCTACTAAAATATCTCTTACAACTACAGAGCTGCTGCTCCGCCTGACCTCTGAGCCGGGTAGGAGGAAAGACCTTCTCCCAGTGGACATCATTAAAACCTTGACTATTATATTGTGTTATTGTTGTTTTACCATCAGACACCAGACGCTTGTCCCATTAATCGGGAGTGACAGTCAAAATGTTAAAGCACTCCTCCCCTCTATGGTCACTCCCATTTAATAGTTTCTTTCTCTGGAAAAATTATCCCAGAGAGGATTTGTTTTATGTTTCGGGTCTGTGGCTGAGTGTCACCTACACAAACTGAACCAGTTTAAGGAAAATGACGCCATATTACCACCCATACTGTTTGATTGAGGGGTTGTCTCTTGAAAGTAGACATTACTCAAAGTATGTTCAGGCTGAAAGTTGTGCTGGCTACCTAACCTCAACACATGTCTGGTCAGACTTATTCTTTCATCAGTGCCAATTTTAGACTATTTTACTCAGCAAAGTTCTTGTATGGCTGCTTGTGTTTTAGACAACATTTTACATTTGAGAGGTTTGGTCTGTTTTGCTACGTGAATAAAACCGTTTGTATTTCTCAAAGTGCGGTGTCAATAAAGCCTCGTCTCAGCATCTGCGCTGCAACTCGAGTATTCTAATGGCGCTACACTGGAAATGAAACGAGGTTTGCCCATTGAAAGAAAATTAATGGCAATTTTTGATTGTGTAAGTAATTTATCAAGCAAAACAGGATGATATCTGTTTTATTTAATTTTAAATCATTTTAATATATTTTGGTTTTGAGCAATCAAGACATCACATTGGGCTCTGGCTCTTTTTCCCCACCTTTGGACATTTCAGAGACTAAACCATTCATTGACTTAATCGGGAAAACGGGGGCAGCTTTATTTTATTATTAATGAATATGCCGATTATTTCTTGATTAATTGTTTGGTGTATGATTTGTCAGAAAATGCACCTCACTATTTCCCAGAGTAACAGTTTTTGACTCCCCAAAGATGTTCAATTTACCTTCAAAGAAGACAGCAAAGATTCACATTTAAGAAGGTCAAACCACTGGAGTTATGGAGTTTTTGCTTAAACAATATCTAAATCTGCCTTTAAAATAATTTTAAGTTTGTTGATAAACTGGATGGATTAATCAACTAGTTGTTTAAATATTCAATACGTGACTCCAGAATAAAAATGAAGCTTAGTCGCAGCCCTGGTGCGAGGAGTGGTGATCTCCAGGAGGCCAGGCTGCCGGTTGGGTTAGTTTAATCACATGTAATAAGCTGCCAGCCAACAGGCTCAGAGGCACAGAGGTGATGATAGCTGTTTGTGGTGCCTTTGCCTTTCAGACCAGGAAGTGTGAGAGGAAAAACTGTGACTTCACGTGTGTGTGTGTGTGTGCGTGTGCCTGTAAATGTGACTGGAGAAGTGTGAAGACGTGAAACTGTGATTCTGTGTGCTGCCTTTTATTTTGGTGGGATTGTGTAAGTGATAAGACCGTGTCTGTACGTCAGCTAGTTCCATGGTGCAGATTTTACTGGAGTTTTATGGTGAAAACGCGACGTGACATTTTCCAGGAATCGGCTCATTAAGTGTTCGTCTGTGTCGAGAGTTGTGCGTGAAGTGCACAGCGACAAGCCGCTGTTGAAGAAACTCTGAGATAAAAACGCCGCCATTAAATAAGGATGATGTTTGCTCAGTGCTCGCCGCCTCTCTGTTTCCTGATCTGCTCGTTATCACTTTTAGTGTGTCACCACATTCTAATTAAAATACAGCTAGCGGGCTTCCCAAGGGCCTTGCACACCCTCAAAGGTTTGTAGATTTTAAGAAAAGTGAACCCGGAAGCCTTCAAGGGTTCTGAAAAAGAACGCGAGGCCCCGAGAAGGCCTTTAAATTAAAACTCTGCATCCAAATGTATCAACATACCTCGAATCCAGAGGAAAGAGAGTGTTATTGGTTTGACATGATACATTTAAGCAAAGCTTGGTTCAAATGTACTTTAAAGACAGAGAAAGAATTTGTCCTTCAATGTGTCGTCCAAGGTGATTCCTGCGTCCTTGTGGAGAAAACTCTTCGGCAGTTGTCTGATGAAAGCAAGACACTTCATCTCATTACAGGGTGGAAATGTGATTCTAGCTGTTTCTCCGTCCTGTTAGACTCCAGCTGTATCCACAGGTGACACATTATTGTAGAAGTGAATGTTGAGGTTGGATGTTTTTGTGTGAACAGTCCTTGCAAACTGACTGTTCTTCCGCTGACCGACGCTGTTTTAAGATCTTTTTTTTTTCGTCAACCGCCATTCTGTGCATTTGTTTCTCTCATTTTAATCGTGTATCGGTGGTTAGATCGATCAATCAATTAAAATGTATTTATATAGAACCTTTCAAAGTAATCAAATGCAATTCAAATTGCTTTACAAGCGAAGGATGTCGACGGATGTTAAAAATGGATTTAGACACACAAACGGCCAAAACAAGCAGAATAATAGACAATACGAGCAAATAACAATAAAGAATAAAATAATAAAATACTACACAAAATAAATAGATTTAAAAAAAATTATAATGATTAGCAGTAGAATGTTGATAAATCAAAAATGGATTAAAGTGAATGTGTGTCAGTTTCATTCGTGTGTCAGTCTGTGGAGCTGAGTGAAAACGGATTGTATCTAAAGGAGAACTTGTTTGTTGGTCTCTGAAGGACTAAGTGTGGGTGTTTCTCTCTGTGAGGCCTGCAGCACAGTGATAGGTCCTGAACTTACATGTCTCCAAAATGCAGCAGCGAGGGGATCGTGCTTTTAGCTGGCCACGCTTTTACACAACTGTACAAGGTCGAGCTCAAATCTCTACTCTGTATTTTCTGCATTAAGCTCTCGCTGTTATCCGGAACGACTTACAGGGAGGTCAACGGCGGCAGGAACTCCAGTTTCTACTAGAATCCAATATTAAGGACGCGAAGGGTCAGAGCCGCGGAGACCCGATAATACTCCAGAGAGAGGAGTGCTGTGGAAAAGAAACGAAAGCTAAGACGACTCGAAGAAGGTAAATGGATTAAAAATATAAAGTAAAATTTGAAAGGAAAAACGAGGAGGAATAGTAAGAGAAGAGACGGTGGCATGTAGTGAAGTTCCCTGCCCACGCACTTCACAACCTTCCTCTGCGTGAGACGTGAACTCTGGCAGATACTCAGACAGCAGTAGTAGCTGTTGAAAAATGACTGCTTCAGCGAGGGAAACGCAGCGTGTCGACTGTCCTCCGGCAGAGTCTCAGGTGGCGCAGCGGCTCAGTGGTTCCAGGAGACGTCCCTGTTAACAAAAAGTCACACCGTCCGACCGTCCTAGAGGGGGATGCGGGGACGTCCTGCTTGCTCTTGCTGCTCTCTGTAGGAGCCGAAATTAACCATGATGATGATAACGGTTTCAGCTGTCAGGGTTTAAACAGTAGTTTCAGTGTCTCCTGATGTTCCAAATGCTACTTCAGAAGCGGATTAGGGTCAAATTTAGTTAGAAAACACTGATTATGTTTTAATTTTTCGCATGAGAACCTTTTGATATGAATAGACATCCTAAAACCATTTTATTAATATACAGCACAGGAGTGAATAATTAACTGTGAGTGCTCACTGATGCTGGGTACTGATGCAAATTCGTCATATTTTATATGTCAACCACGTTGCCTGTTTTAGCTGCACGGTAGCAGGGTTGGTTCCTCAGCCCAGCCCTGCACCAGCCTGATTTTTAAGAAAACATTCTTCTCTTTTTTTTAATTTATTTAATAAATCAACGTCTCACCAGCTGGAAAACAGTTATTCTCTCGTTCCATTTGTCTTCATGCTAAAATGCTCCAAGAAATAGGTGAAAAGGGTATGCAAAGCGGCGTAAGTGAGGCACTGGCCCACTTGTTTTCTGCTTCCAAAATGCTTTTTGTTCACCCTGAAATTGCTGACAACTTGGTATTTTAAAATGGCTAAAGCACACACCCCCCAGGCTCCAGTCTGCGCCAGTTCAGGCTGCATTTATTTTAATCTAGTCTATGTGAGCCTCTGCTTAAATTGCACCAGTCACATTTTAACTATCCAGCCCTCTGTGGTACCTAACAGTCCCTGAAAATTCATTTTTGGCAACCTCCGGGCCCAAAGCCAAAACATAAAAGGCACAATAGTGTCGAGTTTTGTCAGGTCAGCTTACATAAAAGCCCTCAGAACTTCAGCTTGGCGTCTGAGAATAAAACCTTTTCGACGAACTGGGTCTCGGAGAAGAAGTGGAGTCTTTGAGATGACGAGCAGGCGGCTGCGACTGCGGGAGCGAGGCCGCACGGCTCTCTGCTGCCGAACTCGATTAGAGAAGTTTTATTAAATGTTTCCTGTTCCCCAGAGACATGAAATGGTATTTGGCACGAAGGTTGGAGAAAGGAGAGAGCGAGGGAGAGGCAGGGCAATGATTAAATGGCTTTTTGATGTTGATGCATTTGGAAGTCCCATTGGTTGTTATCTTCCCCGGCACTTAGTATAATGTGAGGAGGGATGGATGGAGGGAGGAGAGGAGGTTCTGTTCTCTGCTTTTCAAAAGAACTTCCATCGGCTATTTGAATGAATAAAACGAGCCTTAAAGTTTGCCCGCAGAAGAATCGCTCCTTTTTTTAAAATTTTTTTTTAATCTTTTTGATTGCATTTGATGTAATTTATCGTTTATAATTTTCCCGCTTTTCAACTGGGCTGAATTGAAGATTTGGCAATCACAACAGTACAGAGCCACGTGTTGTTTTACTTTACAGATGCATATTTCTAAAATTAAAAGATGAATTTAAAAGAATCATCTGCTAATCAGAGATTTATCACACTGCTTGCATTTATTTTAGAAATGTTTTAATGCCATTAAATACCAAAGAACATATTGCTAAAATAATTTAGGGACTTGATTCATTATGCACCTTTTTAGTTTAAACCCTTTGAACTTCAGTATTTTTTTCTAAAATCTGCACATCCTGAGCTAAAAGGCTGTAAGTCAATAAACCATAATGACCGATACGATTACTGAAACTGTGTCGTCCACACGTTTTGCACCACGCGTAACGCGATGACGTCAACTTGCGACACAAGAGTACAACCGGATGACGGGAAAGAAAGAAGCCTTAGCTTTCAGCTGCTAAATGGCTCAATGCTCGAGCTATTATGGTTTTTATTCTATTATTATTATTATTATTATTATTAGCAATTTAAACAGGATGCTGCAAACACTGGACATCCCACGGGCAGTTCGCTCCGACGGGTGAATGGTCAGTGCTCTCCATATACACCTCTATCAGCCTGAGTGTCTAGTTTCTTGTGCCAGTGACACATGTACATGTCCTCAGTCCGTTGTAACGATGTCCGGCTGGTAAGGCTCTGGGAAAGGCAGGGAAACCCCAGCGGACTGGTTCTTAACTTTCACTACTGGAGATTTATTCAGCAGCCTTGTCAACCAGGCTTCATGCAAAAGCTGATTATCGCCTATTTTCAGCCTGCTTTGAAGTCAGATCACCACTCCTGACTTTGTAGCGGAGTAGAGGGATTTTCTCTGGAGTGAAATAGGTTTTCATAAAAAAATACTTTTTTGTACATCTTTGAGTACGTACCAAAGGAATGTAATCATTCAGAGGACTCTGAGGTTGGACAGAGACCGTTCAGGATGATAAAAGAGGCTACAAAAACACAACTGACAGGAGATGAGAAATAATTTTTAATCTGCTGTGTTCTTCTACCCTTCCCTGTCACTCACTCTCTCCACTCTTCTCCTTCTTATATGTCTGCCTGCAGCTCTGTGTGCTCCAGCAGAAGAGAGAAGGAATCAGCCAAAGTGAGAGTTCACGTTGAAAATTGATTGGCGGTTGGCATGCCTCCCACTCGCTGCACTCCAATTTCTTTTGGCTGTGTGCGTTTGTGACGTGGTCGTGCGTGTGTGTGTGTTGTTTTCCTGCCGGCAGCCGGTCTGATGTCACGTCCAGTGGAAACACACGGACTGACTGAGCTTCCTGTTCAGTGGTCAGAGCAGCCAGTGTTGGTCTGACCGTCTGACCTGTGGCCCTCTGGTGTTGCTGTCTGTCTGGGAAGACAAACGGCTGACGTTGTTAACTCTTACGGTGTGACAAACGGGCCAACAGACAGAAAGCAATAGACTGAACAGCAGGAGACGTGTTGTCTGGGGCTGCAGCTTATTCTTTTGATTGAGTCAATTAATTGTGTCGGAGCTTAGTCTGTCATTTAAGCTACCCGGGAGTGACGTGGTTGGCGCGCTGTGGTTTGGTTTGATACGAATTGCTGTAGCCATATTGAACCAAGACAACAGGCACTCCCGTGTGAATCAGTCATGCATGCAGTGAAATTAGGTTTTTGACTCACCTGCCAAGTGGACTTTTAGAGATAAAAAATACACCGGCCAAATAATAAATTGCCTGTCAATGTTGAAGATAAACCTATTATTAATCATGTTATCAACTCAGCAGCCTCCTCACTCTCTTTCCACAATCACAACAATTTACTTTTTGCGAATATAATAGCTATTTAATTAGCGTAACGGTAGCTAGCAGCAGGATAGCCTTCCGACATTTACTCTGCAAATGGAAAATCTACACGCACTTGGCAGGTGTTCATTTTGGAACCTGCGTGCATGTAATTAGTTAAACTTTCTAGCTTTTATTTACACACATAATTCCAGTTATTTATTCTTATTGGCAAGTTCTTTCCTTGCGTTCAGTCACATAACTTGTCTCCTCTTCTGAGCTGTGCTCCACTGACCCAGGAAGCAACAGAGTACAACATCTTGCCCTTTTTTCTTTTTACGATTACTTCCTGCTCACTGCTGAATTCCATTATCTCACATGAATGCGTTCAGTCAAACTGTGGGGTTTGTGATGTTTTTCAGCCCCAGCAGGTGTTTTATACTGCGCTGTTTACATGACAGCAGTCTGCAGTGATGAACTGATTACCTACAAGTCTCCTGATCAGCCTCGACAGCAGTGATGTAGTAACTGAGGCTAACTCCGAGTCACAGCTTCAACCATGTTTCCTAATACTTCCAAGGTTGTGAGTCACCGGCTGCTCTTTGATTCCCAGTTAGTGACGAACAGGAGGCGCAGGGGCAGACAGTCGGTTGAGTTTCGACCACATGTAATAAAACCACCAGCTGAGCGGCAGAGAGGTGACGGAGCGGTTTGTGTTGCCTGTGGTTTCTGAGCAGATTGTGTGTGTGTGCATGTGAGGATGTGTTTGTGGTACGTGTGGTCTCACAGAGGTGAGGTCACCCGTTTCAACAGCCAATCAGCTCGTAGCAAAGTCAGCTGGTCATCTTGACCCGATCGTTTTTTAATGTTTTTGCTGTCTAACAACATAACAACCAAATTTTAGGTTCTTGAGTGTCTCGGCTTGATTCGGTGTTCAGTTGAGCATGTTTCCTTCAACATTTACGCAAATACAGTTTTTAATTTACATTTCTCTTCACTTTGTACATGCACACGCACACGCACACACACACACACACACACACACGGCATTACACCCTGCCCGCAGTCTTAATCTCTTCCCTGTGGATTTCCTGGTCACTGACTCAGAGACACTGAGAGATAGGAAAGCGTGTGTGGTGCCTGTGGCTGAATATTTGAGCAACCACTCCTCCATTAACCCGCTCACCCCCTCGCCCTTCCCCCGCTCCCCCCTCTCTTTTCCCTGGTGAAAAGGTGAAGCAGGGACTCTAACCTCCTCCATCCAGGCGCCCGCTCTCTCTGTGTGCTCAGAGAGTAAAGTGGCCATGATAGGTGCCGTAATTTGTAGTTTTAATTTAATGCGTTTGTCTGTTTTTGGCTCCAGCAGTGCCGTAACCATGACCTTCTTTCTGCGACTAAGTCAACAATAAGTATGAATGTGAAAATGCTGGTCTCTTGTTCAGGTGGGAAAACAGAGCTTTAGCACCTTCTCAGACACGGCCGGCAGCAAATTTAACAGGGCATCTTTGTGATCATAAAAGATCTACTTGACTGATATTTCTGTGCAGCAGTGGGAATTACAGCTCTTTGAACTCCGCCGGATCTAATGGCTCGGTTTACTTTCCGAGGAACGGCTCACCTTCTTTGGTTTTATTTTTTAGGCAGTGGAGGTTACTAGGTTTATCTGCAAAATAATCACTAATACAATTTAATTTCGCATGTGTGGACTAGATCTGGAAGCACTAAATTACTCATATTGCCAGACGTAATGTCAATGATGAATCTGCATTGTAAACATTACACAAGGTGACGCCATGTCTCTCTGCTTTGGGCGCAATGATAAAAAGAACGGCTCTCACCAAGTGCGACTCGGTTCCCTTCGCTCTCACCAGAGAGCCATTGGAAAGAATCGAATTGTTCACGAACACATCTCCCATCTATGAGGCACAATTAAGTCGCTGTTCTATATTCAGCTGTCTGTCGGCAGAGACATAAGCAAGTGAAAATAAGTAAATCATAACTTCAGCAGTTTTTAGAGTTGAAGCAATTATTCATTTCATCGAGTAATCAATCTACAGGAAGTTAATGGGCGGATTAAGTGCTCTGATAATTGACTTTTCGTCAGACAAAAATGGCAGGAGGTTTCTGGACTTAGTTTCTCAGTTAAGATTTTGCTGGTGTTCTTTGTATCCTAGGATGGTAATTTGACGCTACTGGTTTCGGGCAAAATGAGTCATTTGGACTCCAAGATATCATGATTGTTAGATTTTCATAAATTTGTCAGCTGATTAATGGAGAAGGATGATAACGGCGAGTTGAAAGTTCTAGTAAGCAGACGGTCAGACCACCACCCCTCAGTACGTGTTCTGAAAACAACCTAAAATGCACCTTTTTCTAGTATAGTGCAGCCCCTCTGTCTCTTTCCTTCTCTCTTTATATTGCTTAAAGTGAGAGGGCCAATGCAAGGATTAGATTAAAGCAATTGGTTCTGGCCCCTAGCCCGTGTGTGTGTGTGCAGCAGAGTATTAGGGCGACAGACGAGGCCAGTTTGAGCCAGGCTGGGGGCTACATCAGGCTTGGGATGGATGGATGGTGTGTGTGTGGCGTTAAGATGAACTAGCATGCTGCAAATGTGTTTGTGTCTTGAGGGCAGGCTGTGCACAGAGAGGGAGAGAGAGAGGCTAGTGCTATGCCACCTAGCTCCAAGGCAGTAATCTGGTCCAATAGGGCTAGTGTATAAGTGTGTGTGTGAGACGGGGAGAGTGTGTCCTGTGGCTGTGTTTGAGCAGTCCAGTCTTCCATTAGTTTGCCTTGAAAAGCCCTTATGTTGCCCTTCTCTCTCTCTCTGCCGTGATGCCGCCAGCCAACATGTGGGCCTGCTGAAAACAAACCAGCAGGCAAAGTGAATATCAAGCAAGCGACGGGGAAAGTGACCACGTCTGCAAGGACTTCAAATGTGACCAATAAGAAGCTGATGTATGAAGTGGAGCATGAAACAAATCTGTGTCCTTCCCTCTGCCAACTCCATTATTTCTGTTGGATTGGGACACCTTGGATTACGTTATTGGCCGTGAGAAGAGTTAGACCACTCAAATGACCAAAGAAAAAAACCCAAATATATTTTCTAGCGGAATCTTCTTTTACAAATAATTTTGGTTTTATTTGCCCATGCAGGTTTTGAGATTAACCATGGCCCAAAAATCCCTTTACTGCGAGCCTTCACCAAAGCAACGTTACATTTCCACAAACATCCCGATTCCTTAGGAAGGAAATATAGACTGGGAACTAAGAGACTGTGAGAGAATATATGTACCATATTTTTACAAAGAACTTGAGTTTTTAATTTAAATTAATTATTATGAAAAATATATTCATGCTGTTAATGTGTCACAGTTAAGGAAGTATTAAGTATCAAAACATTTAAACTGAATTTAGTTTGTGGTGCTCAAAGCTATGAGTATTAACAACATCTGTCCTGTTTCTGTGCTCCTGTTCCTTTTCACAATACTTTGGTAAAGTTTTGAACCACGCAGAGCAATCGGCTGCTTGAACGCACCCCGGTTCATTTAAACAAACGACCCCCAACGCAGCGTTCTGATGACGGTAACCTCAATCGTTACCAGGAGGACCTGGTGTCAGGTTTAAACTGTGACGCTGCAACATGACGTGGAGGGAACGTCTTCAGTCATGTAAATATGAATGTAAATTTAACTGATAATAATATATGATAGTGATGGACCAACTAGCAACAGTTATCCAGTAAGGGTTTATATAACTGATGTACGGGGAAACTTTTGCCATGTTCGGTCCAGTCTGCTTCGAAAAAGCCCCAAAAAGCTTTTGATTATTGCAATTCTGACAGGCAGAGCTGCACTCACACGTATCCTGTCACTGACATTTCAGCTGAAATTGAAATATTAGAATAAACCGTCGGCAGCCTTTAACTCCACTCTTCCTCCGCGTCTCGCTGTTAACAAGGCGGCAGCAAAAAATGTCCCGGCTCACCAGTAATGTCAGCCCCGTCTCAGCCAATCAGGAGTTAAATGTCACCTTGTTTTCAGCTGTAACTGCAGTTCTGGCCGATCATTGTGTCGTTTTGAATGATGGGTTTGGTCCAAATGGGATCAGCAGTGTGTGGGATTCTGTCTGGTGAACACGTCTTTATTTTTGTGACTTTCTGCTCACGTCCTGATCTTTCCTTCCTGTTTGGTGATTGTTTCTAGCTTTTGTCACATTAGGATGAATGTGGTTTTTGTCTCACTTCTTGTTGGTAAACGGTTACAATGTGTATGGCTTATGGCTACAGCTGGCAGTTTTTAACTGGGTTGTGATTATGTCCTTAAATAACCACAGAAGTTGGGTGAATTTACAAGAAATGTGACTGTCCCAACAGCTCTATGCACTTCCGTTCTGACTGCCGGCTCTTCATCCGTATTTTGTAGCGGGATGGAATTTGTAGCATCTTCGAATATGAATGAGGACAGTGAGCGTGAGTTACTTGCTACAGTTGCATTTCAAGTGCTGATGAAGTGACGAAAACATTAAGACACGAGAGGGTCGAGGTGATCAGCTGGCTTCTCTACCAGCTGATTGGCTCGTGCCTCATGTTCTAAAACCAGCCACTGAGTCGCAGGCGACGCAATCGGTTTCTATCATGATGATAGAGGAATGACGCGGCGACCTCCCGGCTTTGGACGTTCAAATAGAAGGGGGGCGGGTCTGAAAGAAGAGCAATGGAGGAGCTGATGATGGAGCTGACGATGTTGGGGTCTGAATTCCCAGTGTTGTACAACACGGCGCTAGCTACTTATAAGGACTAGAACATGACACATGAATTCAGTACATTTTGATTTGATGTTTTATTTGTATAAAAACAATATATATCAAATTGTGGGACCAAATATTGAAGCCTGTTGTCCTGCGGAATTATTAACACGTCACCTACTACTATGGCAAAGGCGTGGTTTTTTGATTTGATTGCCTGCCATCGCAGCCGTCAGGAATGTCATTGAATGGACTCCGAAAGTAAGAAAAAAAAAAACAGGAGCAGAAGAAGAGTAGAATATTCATTTTAGCTGTAAAGTGTTGAGAGGATTTTGAAGTCCTGCTGTTACAGACGTGTCAGGCTGTCGCCCTTCTGAGAGCCGCTGACCTCAACGAGCACCTTGCTGCAGGCTCAGCACACACACACACACACACACACACACACACACACACACACACACACACACACACACACACACACACGGCAACAGTACTTGTGTTTCTGATGATGCAGTGGCTTTAATGAAGGTCTCAGGAGGGCGTTTAGTCGGCCATGTTGTACAACACAAGGTGCTGACTCTCTTTCTCCTGCCTCTCCTCTTCTCTGTCTCCTTTTTAATCTTTTCCTTCTTTCTTTTCATCTTTCTCCTGTCCTGCTCCCATACTCCTCGATTCCTGTTCCTCTCCATCCCGTCATTATCTCCTCTCTCCTCTCTCCACCCTCCCCTCCCTTGTGTCGTCACTTATCCCCGACCAAAAATAAGTCACTGAAAAGTGCAGTGTGTGTTTGTGTGTTTGACAGCTAAGAAGTCACGTTTGTGTGTCGTAGAACGGACTCATTAATGCAGGCATTGAAATGAATGTCCCGGAACACCGTTGTAGTCGTTTGTTTGAAGGAATATTCCACCATGTTTCTATACCGCTAAACGTTCAGGCCTTTTCATGCTAAAATGCCCAACGTTTCACATTTCTAACGTGACGATTTGCTGCTTGTCCTCGACTTTGGACTGTTGCTCGGACAAAAGGCATTTAGGGTGTCACCAATTGCGATGGGCATATTTATATTTGGTGCCATTTCCTTGCAGATGTGAGTTTGTGTTAAAGTATAATTTATTAGGTGTCCTTATATTCCACACATTCTGCTGCAGGTAGAAATAATCAGAGAAAATACTGAAAACAAAAAAGGCCAAAGCATAAAGTGTGTGCGCGTGAGTAAATAGAGCAGCAGCTAGGTAGCTGCAGCTTGACGGCTCTATTTATAATATTGGCCCATCTGTCTCTGTTACATTAGAAATTAGTGTGTGTGGGTGTGTTGTCGGCTGTTCCTCTCACTTCCTGAAAGCTGGACATCTGTCCTACTGTCAACACACACACACACACACACACACACACACACACACACACACACACTTTGTGATCACAACTGTGGGGAGGTGAGTGTGTGTGCTTTGTGACTTCTTCACAGCAGCAATTAGAGGTAACAGCTGTCTGAGATTAATACAGACGGTCTGTGATGCACAGTACTAAAAGAAAGTGAAAGGTGCATGCAGACATATTGTTGATGTTCTTGTGTTTACACTGCAGTTTCAACATGGTGGAGAACGTCTCACCTCATGAGAAGTTTATGTAACAACAAAGTGTCTGTGCAATGTGACAGAGCTGGGAAACAGGGCAAAAAGTACTATTAGTATTTATTAATAATAACAAAAAAATAATGTTCTACATCACGTGATATTGTTATGTTTACAGTAAAACATAAATGGACATAACAGTCAGAAGGTAATGGCCCGCATAGACCTTCAGTCCTGAATGTTAAAGTGTGCTTACTTTCACGCCCACAACAATTTAATTTAACGGTCTTATTGGTAATTATTGATAATGTGATATGTGAATGCACATTATGCAGCATGTTGTCATGCCCTGCAGTAAGCTAAGGATAAGGGTTAGGAAGTGTTGGTTTACACTTCCTCCTGCACTTATTTCATCAATGAAACATAAACAAGTTTTAATATGAAGGGAGTTTCACGCCTTTATTGTGACACAATCGCTCCACTCCTCCCCTCCACACCCTCTTTCCACCAAATTGGAACCCATTCCATGTTGTTGTTTTTAACACAAGCGGGAGCCTATAAATTTAGTGTAATGTTTTAATAAAGTAAATACGTGGTGTTTTTGGTCAGGCTACAGGCAGGTGCTTACTAGATGACATGAGAGCTTATTTTTTTGCATCATGTTAGGTAACGTTAATGTAATCATGAAGCTTCCATAAAGTTTGGAAATTCACAAGCGACAGATTAAAAGCAAGGTATAACAAGGCTGAGATATCCTGACTTTTAGTCCCTAGTCTGGGTCAAGCCTTAAAAACACGTGTCCTACAATTTCCACAATGGAACCCAATGAAATCACCTTTCTAGACACGGCAGTCTCAGAGCCAAGATAACCCCCATGACTTGACTTGACAAAGCTCCTCCAGAGATACAGAAGACATTACACAACTGTTTCCACATCCTGATGGTGGCGTGTCTGTGAATGCTTGATATTTCTGTTGGTGCTCTTATAGTCTTGAGTGTTTGACTTGATTTGTCTCTGAAATTACGAGATGTCACGTTAGCTGAAACCTCCCCCCGTCTGCAGCGCCACTTGTCACGTTTCAGATTCTGAGAGCGGTGTCGAGAATCAGACGCACTGTTTTCATTTTGTATAGACGCAAACCCAAACTGCACGTGTGATGAAACTGGTTTGTGCAGTGGTGAACTCCGACTGTAAAGATCTGTCTGAGAGCAGACTGCAGCTGTGGGCCTGTTGTCTGTGGGGACTGTGTGTTTGTGTCATTTATAAAGCACATTTAAAAGCAACAGCAGTTGACCAAATCGCTGTACAATCCAAATGGCAAGAACCATAAAACACAATAAAGACACGTACAAAAGACAATAAAATGAATAATAATGAAATGTTAGACTCACACTGAATTAAAAGCCATGGAATAAAAATATGTTTTAAGATGGGATTTAAAAACAGGCAATGTAGCAGCCATCCTGACGAGCAGAGGCAACTCGCTCCAAAGTCCGGGGGCTTCACCTGCAAAGGGCCGCTCTCCCCTGTGCTTCTACTACTTCTTCCTGTGCACAAGCAGAAACCAATAGCCACCGGACCCAGCCTGTGGTCGTAGAAGGTCAGTGAGGCAGGTTGGAGCTAGCCCATTTAATGATTTATAGGCAAACAATAAAATCTTAAAAATCCATCCTAAAACGTACAGGGGAGCCAGTGGAGGGAACGGGGGAACTGTGCTCTCGTTTGCCTGTACCTGTTAAAAGACGAGCTGCAGCGTTCTGGACTGCAAGCTTGACAGGGAGGCCTGGCTGTAACACCAATGTCTGTGTGTGTGTGTGTGTGGATCTCGTTACCCAAGGTGCGCAGCTATTAAATCATAGTCGCTCACACACCCACACACACACACACACACACACACACACACACACACACACACACACACACTCACGTTGCCTCAGAGTTATTTTAAGTAGGTTTGTCCACAGAAAAAAGGGCAGTAAAAACACATCAGTCTAAGAATAAATCTTGTATAAAAAGCATTCAAATAGACAGAAATGACAGCGAAACAAAGCAAAAAGTACCTCGCGGAAGAAAACACAAATCACACCACATCAGCCACGAGCAGCCAGTCATGTTTCTTTTCCCCTTTTTTATTTTTTACTTTTTACAGAATAATTTGTCAACTATGCGTGTTTCACTCCGGGTGTCTACATGCCAACTTGCACATGTGCAGTCGAGAAAAGACGGGAAATAAAAAATGTGCATTATGCAGATTTATAGTCCCATTCAGAATGTCGATCATTAGTACTCGTGCATTAATGTGCAAGTGGCATTTTAATGTTCGTCAATGTGGAATTTTAACTACTTTATATATTCCTGAGCAGCTTATTTTATAGCAATGCATTGCATTTTATAAGCTGACCACGTGTATTGTTATGTAAAGCCTTAAACTACAAAGTATCTGGTAACTATTAAAAGTAAAATCAAAAATCAGTACAGCACACGAGTAAAGTTACTTTTTACCACCAGTTGGATGTGGTAAGCGCACACGCAGTGGGCTACTTGTGTGTCGTGAGGGAGTAGCACCGTTTAGATTAAGGAAGGCGTCAAGACTCGGCAAGAGAGTAATTCAAATCGAGCGCAGTTCAAATAACATCCCTCATCTGCATCTGCACGGCCAAAACTAACGTCTTTTATCAGACGTTGAAATGAGTGGCGTCTCAGCAGCTGACGTTTGACCAAGTCAGGCAGAAGAACAGACACTCGGCGTGTTGAAGCCTCCGGTGTGGAGATTAAATTGAACCCTGAGTAGCGGAGCTGAATGCAGCTGCTCTCCGCTCCCAACACCACCTACTCTCTCTCTCTCTTTATAACTCTGTCTCTCTCTTCTTCCCTCCCTGTAATGTTCTCTTTATCTGGCCCCTTCCCCTTTACTGTCGTCCTCCTCCACCCACTTCTTCTGTTCTCCTCCTCCTCCTCCACCGTGTCTCCTCCTTGTGCCCAACGTTTGCCCCTCCTCTCCTACCATTCCTCCTCTCATGTCATCCTCCGCTCTTCTTTCTCATCCTCCCCCTTGTCTCCTCTCCTTATTTTCCTCCTCCTCCTCCTCCTCTTCCAGCAGAGGTGGGTTGTCAGCGTTACTATGGCAACGGCACAGCGGGAGCATCGGCAGCTCATCCAGTAATTATATCGGTGGAGAATCGGCTGTGTGTGTGTGTGTGTGTGTGTGTGTGTGTGTGTGTGTGTGTGTGT
>JAVQJF010002525.1:0-55821 GCA_036023855.1 Gadopsis marmoratus
GTTATGTAATGCCTCACAAGTTTCAAGCATTACTGTGTAATCAAAGCATTTATAGGGAAAGAGGCCCTGGCAGACGTTATATGTCCATTTTATTCATCAGCAATCTACAGTGTCATCCACTGATGTATAAATACATTAAAATATTTTGGCATTACTGCCGTGAAGGACTATAAAACGATAAAGATTCAGTAATGTAGGCCGCTCCCAAACCATTTGGGGTCTAAAGTGAAAATGTTTTGTTTATTTGCATTATCGAGGAGAAGGAAAGTTAATACCATCACTTATTTGAATTCTAAAATTGGCTTGGTTTTGTTTGGGAAGTTGTGCGTGCACGTTATCGCAGTGGTGCTAACATGCTCGCAATGGGCAACGCTGAACACAATCACATGCAGGTGGGAGGTTTACCATGGACATAGCTTAGCATGTTAGCATTTGTTAATTAGCACAAAAGTACAGCTGAGGTTCATGGGGATGTCATAAGATTTGCAGGTGCTTGGTCAGAAACCAAAGTATTGGACAAATTATACATTTGACTATGATGACGGCACTACATGAAAAGTTAATATATGACCAAAACTAAAAATGTCAGCCGCACGGTGCTGCCAGGGATTCACCAAAATAATAAGGATCCAACATCTGGAGACCAGATCCATCCAAAGGTTTTTGAGATATTTCAGTCTGGACCAAAATGGTGGACCGGCCGACATTCCGTGCTGATAGCGTGGCTAAAAATAAAATGTGACTCTGGATAATATCATCAAGCAGGAAGATGTTTGATGGAAATAGGAAGGAAACTTAAGTGGACCTGAAAGAAAATAACGAGGTCTGATAGAGCCGTCATTCATCATGCTGATAGCAAATCAATGGCTGCTTTGATTTCAGGTGTTTCGGTGCAGTTCTGAGCTCCGGTGCAAGATTGCAGGAGGTCACAGATTGTTGAAAGACTCTAGGTGAGCTGGCAAGGCCTTAATCCTTTTGAATGGAAAACAGTCACAGTGTACAGTGTGATAGAAACAGGAGCACATTTTTCAGATTCTCCAGGGTTGACTTTGGCCTTCTCTAACCGCAATATGCTTATTTCCACTTTTAAAACGTAGGCACAAAATTTCAGTTTCACAAACAACCCGTAGTGTGACTGGAGTCAAATTAACGACCAAATACTCTACAGGGTGAAGACACATTTTAGTAATTTTTCATTTTCACCTCTTTTGGAGAACCTTTGGAGCCAGTTGTGGAGTTGACCTTCTTCGTGAGAGAACAGTTTGTCAACTTACAACGTGATTCATACTTAAATTGGCCAATTACTGTTCTGCTTTTACAAGAGTGTAGCTTTTATTTCTTTTTACATAAATACTATGCTATTGTACCTGTAATAAAGTGTACTCCAGTTCAAACCTCAGTGGACAGACTAGTAACTTGTTTGCACAGTGTCACTCCTCAGACCTTTGCAATTATGTGACAAGCCACCTTCAGCCCTGAGAGAAGAACATAACAAATGGGTGTTGTTAAAACACATGGGTATGAACTGGCTTCCATAATTACAGTCACCACTACAAACAGCCGACAGGGCGGAGCTGGGCATGCAGGGGTGGGGAAGGAGACATGGTTAGTTAATTCCTTAGAAGACAGGCAACAACTTTGGCCCTTTTTATTCTTTCTGCTTTGGTCAGCAGATTTAATTTGAGGGCATTTTAGGTCTTTTTTAACTCGAGAGGAGAACTGTGAATTAACCCAAATTTGAACATGCAATATGTGATACAGCAGTTTACAAAAAGAAATACCCTTTGCCTTCAGAATGTCCTGCAATGGATAGTTTATACTGACGTTTGTAATTTCGGGAAACCTTTGGAATTATATATGAGATTTCCCTCATTATATTGTTTTAACGGGCACCATTCAGTCAGCTAAGAAATAAGGCTCTTCATAGCAGTACAGTCATGATGCTAGACAGCCCTCAGTTAATTAACATCTACATCAAAGTCAGTGTAATGACTCAAAGTGTAATTTGTTTAAGTGTTCAGAGGAAAGCATGTACAGGCTTGCTCTTTTCTCTCATCTTCTTTAATGTTTTGGCAGCTCTACTACTTCTCTTGATCATATGTATGAACTCCACGTGTCAGTGCTTTAAGGCTTTATCCATGTAGTTAAACAGGATTACATTTTTTACAATTTCTGCTAAATAAACATTGACCAAAACCTGGCGGAGCCCAGCAAAGTAGGATGCCGCTTGACATCGTACGGTCACATCTTTGACACTCAAAGGTAAAAAATGTACTTGCCAATTCAGAGTGGCTGTGGCTTTGCAAGTTGCATTTGACACCTGTATATCTATAAACACTTCATTTGTAGAGCGGTGACAAGTATAGAACAAAGTTATTACACAGTAGGACATATTATTATGTCATGCGTATTACATTTTATTTGTGTATGTATTCTCTACCTCTCATACAGTGAAGATGCCATTTCTTGTTTCACTGGTATGTTGTAAAGACATCCAAAGTGCACGCAACAGTGTTAGCTTCGAATATTTGTTTCATTATTTCACTCACCGACTCAAACATGAGCACTCCAAAAACGTACAATGCCCGTTCCACAAATGCAACCCCTAATAAACATACAGACAGTATAGGTAAAATCATTAGTGAAGGATACAAATGGCTGTCTATGGGATTTTTCTACATCCTGTGCATGTAAATGGATGCTGAAGGAGTAATTGTGGTAAAGTACATATCTAACAATACAGTGTGGGTTTCAAACTAAAATTACACCCTTTTTAAGAGCATCAATGTGTCAAAGTTTTATGAAACATTAAGATGAGCCTCAATTTAACACGATGAAAATATGTAATAGGCACCGTGGTAACAATGAGAAATGACTAACACTTTCGAGGAGTGTAAGCAGATGTTCTGCACTTCTTGAATAGCACAAGTTGGATCAAGCTCAGTATTGTTAAAACAGGAAGAAGGTTGCAGCCCTGCTGAACTCAAGGGTAATGGAGGACACAACCGTTTGCCACATCGGTTACAGTATAAACTTAACTCCTTGTTGCTGTCTAACAAAATCATGTTGTAGCCTGAGGAACCTTTTGAGGATTCGAGCAACAGGTTCACCATCCGTTCAAATGATAACTCTCTCTGATCCTACATGGTTTCATACTCTCTGGTATATTTATGCAGGGCATACCGTATAGTACAAGGCAATACATGCATGGTTGTAATATGGAGGGCTGGAACTGCCATAATCAAAAATAACTGAAAACATGACTCAATAAATTAATTAATATGCCATTAAATGCAACAAAAATAATATTAAAAATAAATGTACCCAGTAACCCTGAACGCACCATGAGAAACTGAATGACATCCCCCTCATTTGCACAATGAAGCAGAAATGCATACAGAAATGTGAAAAGGAATGCAAAGGATAAACAATACATAAATAAATAAGTTTGGGGAAATAAATAGGGGAGAAAATGCAATAGAATAAATAAATACAGAAATACATTTATAAATGAATATATAAAATGGAAAATTAAGTGGGAAAGTAAAAAAACGGGAATTTATAAGTAAAGGGAAAATTAAAACAGAATAAATACAATATCAATTTATTTTACATTTTATCAAAATGTTAATGCCTACATATATTTTTTTTGGTACTTTTAATGACATATTAATTTATTTATTGCATCATTCATTCACATCCATTCATTTATTTTTTATTATGGCAGTTACGGTCCTCCATATGGTTGTCTTATTGTGTGTTTTTTAGTTAATACTCAATGATTGATTTATGTCTGGCATTATTTTTGGCCCGTTTTGTTGTTCAAGATGAAATCTGTACTTGCCAATCTTTTCCAATACAACTTGTTGAGGAAGCGATCAGCTGGGTGCATGAGCGGACAGGTGAGACTCGTGAACACCTGAGTGTTTTTCTTTTCTGATGACAGACATGTATTTTTTTGTCATCATCCCAAGTGTATAATCTTAAATTGTAGGCTTAACAGTGAAGTCTCACAGTGTGTTTAGGGAGGTTTGCCATGATAAAATCTGGCACTCTATGGAGTCACACATTGTGGAATGGAAAATATGATGTCCTGCCATGGTGCAACATGCCAAATAGGCTTTAACAATGCATAACAACAGCAGTGTGCATCTGACAGAGAAGGGATTCATTTTCTCAGATTACAGACACTACTTAAACAATATTTTTACAACGGCTTGTTCTGCAAAATCTTGGACATCTAAGAAAGACTGCACCACATGTTGAACAAACACCCCATCTGCAATTTGACCCAGAGATATTGCACATTTTTGTTTCAGATGGCTGTCTAAATGAATTAGCATTTGATTGTGATTTCAATTCAATTCAGTTTTATTTATATAGCGGCATATCATAACAGAGTTACCATAGGGCACTCTTTCATGTTTTTAGCTTTATGTACAGAGACCCAACAATTCCCACCAGGAGCAAACAGTGACAGAGGCAGTGGCAAGGAAAAACTCCCTTTTAACAGGCAGAAACCTCGAGCAGAACCAGGCACTGGGTGGGCGGTCAGCTGCCACGGCTGGTTGGGTTGAGAGAGAGAGAGAGAGGGGGGGGGGGGTGAGAGCGAGAGTGAGAGCAGGAGGGAAGAGAACACACAGCAGCATAGTTCAGTTCCACATAGAGCTGTAAAACAGTAGTATTAGTAATGGTATTGATGTTATTATTAATAAAAAGTACTAGTAGCAATATGATAATAGTAATACTAATAATAAGAGCAATAACAGTAATAGCAGGAGTCGCTGTTGAGCAGGAACATAGGGGAAGCAGGTGCCCTGCAACCATAGATCCAGACTCTACAGCTCTGATTTGAAAATATAAAACCTGTGTCTGACTCACACTGTTGTTTTCTTTTCTCTTTTCTGTATTTTCCTCTGTCTTAGAGAACATCAGCTCCTGGGTTTCCCCCTCTCTGATAGTGCACTTGCCTCCTTTGTATCCAGGACTTGCTTCTGTGCCAGAAAGCACACAAAACAGGGAAGGAACCATGCAAAAGCACACTGTGGAACTGCATTTCAAATACACACTCCCAGATTCTTGATTCGCAGCACAACATCCTACATTGCGCGAAAATCTAATCTGTGTTTGGAGCGTTCAGGAGCTGCTCAGTGCCAGGGTCCACGATTTATCTGATCTGTTGGTGTGCTGTATTTGAGGTTGCGCCTCCTGGCTCCTGAACAATCTGACATTAACGTGAAACCACAGAATCAACTCCAGTTATTCAGTTATTCATCTCCATCACATCACTGGAGAGAGATGTTTTGATGTGGGGTCTGTGACAAATTATTGGGCAGATGTGTAAATCAACTTGTACAAAATGTCCAAGTTCTTGACAAATTAAATACTTTGGTTTACAAGAAACCTGGCGAGGAAGGAGACAGATGCAAGCTCCTGTCTGTGTAGTCTCTTCTTTACAGTCTTATAATCCTCCATGTAGTTTAAGATGCTATACTGCCATATTAAAACCTTGTGTATTTGTAAAAACACAATTGTGACATCTTACAATGCAGGCAAAACCTGTTTCTTTTTATTCAAGTTAAAAATTTAACATAATATTGTTGCCAAGTTTAAATTATTCAAAGAATGTGTCCTATACGATTGTGTCTGTCCTTCAATGGTGGCTTCCCTGGATTGGGTTGCACCAGGTTATTCACCAATTTGTGTGTCTTTCCTTAGGTCTCAGTAACTGCTAGCTGGTTTCAAACTCATGGTTTACTAAATCAGGCTACACCATTAAAACTTATGGGATGTTGAGTAGACTTAAAGATCCCCTCCAGACATGTTTTAACGTGTATAATTTGCTCTACTTGTATCTGATGTGCTCTTTTCAAGTTCAGTTATTTTTTTAGAATCTTTGAAATGACTCCTTCTCCTTTATTAAAAGTCCAGAATCTATAAATATAAGTTGAGCTGCTGGAAAACAGGTGTTTCCTACTTCTCAGTGTATCTGCACTGGAGGCTTCAAGTTCCCGCATCACACCAGGGTGGGCTTATTTGTGATGTCACAAATCACGCTTGTAGGCACATGCTTGAAAATGGGGGGTTCAACGAGCACATAGAAACTTTCCACTCTCGGCAGACGAATGTAAAAGCATCTTTCAAGTGTCTGAAGGATGCACATACATCATTCTGTACAGTGAAGCTGTAGGAACAAGAAGAAAAACATGTTTTTTTAAATGGAGGGGAACTTGTGTAAACTATTTGGAGTCCTATCCAATCAAAAGCATCACAAGCTGTAGCATAACATCCAAAAATAATAATGAGGCCAGCCAATACATCAAACTTAACTATCAATCTTCTGTAAATGTAGGCATATGTTTTTTTGTTTTTTTTTTATATCTGCATCCATGCATATCTGTTTCAGAGTTCGTAGGCTTCGACGCAGTTTAGAGAGAAATTTGTGATTATGCTGAATCCAGGTGTTTTTCAAAGTCTGACACTGTGTACCCATATTAAAATGGTTTGACATTTTTGTCTCTAGGCCTATGTACACCGGCTTTAAACACAACAATCTGTGTTATGAGCCACGCTGACGGGACATTGAAAGGGTAATGTGAAAATGTTTTATATTAATGGATTCGTCACTCCTATTTTTATTTTTGTGTTAGTGACATTTTGCGGATAATCACGCTCTACGCGTTGGAACTACAGCTCCCACAATGTGGGCGCCGTCGGGGATGTAAACAGGAAGTACAACGTTGACATGGAGTCGAGGTAGTTAGCTAACTGGTGGGCTGCAACTTGAGCACCGTTCTTTTAGCCTGTATTTGTTTACGTTTTGGCAAATTGGAAGTTTGCCGAACCAGCTCGTGTTTGCAGTGTACCCATGGACTTACAGACACCTTTCACTGGATTGCAATTGTCTTCTGAAGGAAACTTAAAAACACGGTAATTCTCAAGCACAGGAGTAGTTTGAGAGCTTTCAGGTTACTGTGGTGCAGGTGTGAAGTCACCCTAAATGCAGGGCTCAGGCCATAATTTGAGCCGTGCATCTGACCACCGTAACCATTATATGGCTAAGTGGTCAGTGTAGAAAGGCATGGCGTGTCCTTGATGTACATGTCTTCCGCCCTTATGAGGACAAAGCTGTTCATGTTATGCAGTGGAATCAAACATGCAACGCCTTTAAACCCAAGGAAGTATAAACATATGGTAACAGGGGTTACCTGAGGTTAAACCGTGGTATGCTTAGTCAGCACAGCCTGTACGCTGATGACATCTGAAAGGGGATTCCAGGTGTTTGAGTGTTGCACGAGGGCCTTTTCAAATGTAAATGTGGATATGGACCACTTATCTTACAGATGGTCTTCTTTAACTTTACATCTTTCAAAGCCTTTTAACACTTGTGCTGTATATACAGCAGGATACTAAAGCGGTTCCTCTTTACAGTAACGTTTGTGTTATTTTACGTTGCAGATTGGACGGCTATTGTCCAGGCTGTTGTCCAGTCTGTTTTAGGGATGGTCTGACTGTACGGCGAGCATCCACATTCAAACTCAATGTGACACAGTGTCAGATGTGGCCGCAACCACCGTGCTGGTTGTTTACCGTGCTTAAAAGCAACTTTTACCCCCCCAGTCATATGACAACGGCAGCAAGAGCTTGTGTTTGAACTTAAAAACAAGTTAAAAAAAGTTATTGTCCTTCAGTGTGTGTGAATGTGCTACAGTAGCAGTGATTAGGTCACACATGAGCTGACGATGTTACACTATATTAAAATACACTGGTGACATCTCACATTGCAATTTATCACAGCCTCCAAGAAAGGCTTGCTTTAAATGTTGGTGTGTCGATAAGCTGTTCGAAAGCTCTCTTTAAATGTTGTATTATATTATATTACAAAAGAGACAGTGCACAGTGTTCCAATCCCAAATGGGATATTCGTGAGCCACTTTGGGCTCGAAGCCTTGTACTTTCTCTAATGTAATACAATGGAAATGTCGATTGGACCATGTCACATCGTCGAGTCCTGATGGAGGCAAAAAACACAGGTACAGTTTTTTGGGCTCCACGTGGACAAAAAAAAGGTCTTTGTTAGTTTTGACTGCTGCTTCTATTTAGAGTTTGGTATTTGTTAGCCTTTTCGTAAAATGGGCCTGCCCGTGTCAAAAGATGGGCCATCTTGCCAGCGGGCGCTTTCCATTGTGCACTTCAGTCAAGGTCGCTCATCCCGTGTACCTGTCAAAGTAAATACACCGTGACCCTTTGTTGTTGTAAAGGTGTTGGTGTCACATCGCCATCTGTGGAGCCAGTGTTCATGGCACCCACCCATATGTCTGTTTGTGCTGCTTCTACATCTAAATATCAGTTGTAACACAACATGCGCTTCTCTCCAACCCTTTTAGCTGCATGCCGCGGTTCTTCAACGGTGGACGGAGTTTGAGCAAAAGCAACACCGTCTATCCTCAGACCGTCATTTGATTAAATACATCCACGTGAGCATGATATCAGGTAATACAATGAGTTAGAAGCTGTTTTTTTTGACACAGGGCCACAGGATTATCTAATATACAGGGCCTGCCCCCCCCCTCCAATTAATCAATCAGAAACCAATTAACATGCAGATGGGTCAGTTATTTAATAAACTAGGAAAACTGGCGCCCCGGCTGTGCGGGCTGGCTGCACATAATCAGGAGAATTTGAATATCTCTTCAGTTTAGATCTTCAAACCTAATGTTCCGGATCCTGTCTGGGCCCTTGCACCACCTGTTGACACACATCCGGCAGACTGAAATGACTCGGGAGCAGCTCCCGGACCCCGCTCCAGGACCCCCGCTCCAGGACCCCCGCTCCAGGACCCCCGCTCCAGGGCTCCGCACATCGCGGACTCCACGCGGAGGAATCCAGAGCGCAACAGTTTGTAGGCGTGAAACTTTCTCCTCCCTCCCTCCCACCAATAACAGCGCTGCCGCTGGTGTCTGGACTCCTCTGATTTGTCCGAGTCTCCTGTCCGCGGCCTGAGTGACAGCCTGGGGTTGTTGGAGGGGTGGAGGGGGGGACCTCGCTGTGCGTGTGTGCGTTGCGTGTTGCCCCGTTGCACTGGAAGGGGGGCTCCTGCGTGACGACTGGAGGAGGCGGCAGCACTTGTGAGCGGAGGCTGCAGCGGCTGCAGGACAGTTCGGAGCGGCAGCGAGAGGAAGCGGGTCCATCCGTCGGACAGCTGGAGGAGCGCGCACCACCCAAAAAACCCCTTATGGCCGCATGAGAAGCCCCGACACGACCCCCCCTCCCCCCCTTCTCTCTCTCTTCTCACCGGGACTTTTGGCTGTTTCTTTTCCTTTTCAGTCGTTGCCCCGACCGGACAGTTCGCTGCGAGTCTAACCAGCTTCCCCCCTCCCGCCCCCCTCTCCCCCCCCCACCCGCGAGGAGTTGAACAAGTTGCATCCACTCGCCGTGGACGTCCCCCGGCGGCCATGGATACCCATATAAGATGGAAAGTTAAACGGAGGATACGGGACGGCCCGGTCACTCTGGCGGTGATCCTGCTTTTTGTCACGTCGCAGACAAGTTCAGGTAAGACGCGGTCCGACGCGGTCCGACGCGGATCCGGGTCCTCGGGGCGGCGCTGCGCTGCGCCGAGAAGTTGCTCTCTGCGGTCGCGGCGGCCCGCTGGTGTCCGAGCCCTCCTCCCGAACACATCTCGCCCTTCACTGATGCTCGACGTGGGCCGCCCGAGAGCACGAAACGGCTGCGAGCCTTTCAGGCGCCCGTCTTTTGAGTGGAGGCGCCGACGCGGATGCGGAGCAGCCGGTCCATGTGGACGCAGGCCCGGATGTGTGATCATAGCGGGATGTCGTGGCAAAGTTGATGCGCACGAGAAGGATGCGCTGCACCTGAGTTTCAAATGAAATGCACTTTGCTTCATGCCACTATAAGGCCGTTTTGTTTGACATGTCCACAGCCTTATTCTTACTATGCTGTGGCGGAGGATCTTCTTTTTTCCTTCTTTCTTTTCTTTTTTGACTGACGAGAGGGATGAGCATAGTCCTCCATAAGCGGGAGGGGCCGTAGCTGCTCTGAAGTGGTAGGGTGGAGCCGCCTTAAGGACTCCCAGCTTCAGTTTCTAAAGCACAGGGCCCTTTGCTATAAGGCCTCGAAAACCCCCCCACATATTGCACAAGTTACATCCTGAAAATGCTCCTCATGCTTGTTTGCGGCAGTTACACAACTCGGGGTCTGAACCTACTAACACAATGGTTTGGTATGCCAGTCACACGTCGGACAAACCCAGACCAAATATAGGCTTGAAGGAAGAAGTGGCTTTTATCATTAAGACAGTCCTGCGTGGCGCCGTCGTGCCCCTGAGGTCATGCAGCGCTGTGGCAGAGGGGCTGGGCTCTTGGCCTCCATGTATTATTAGCACCTTAAGACTGCCTGGCACGGTTGGTGGTCTGCTGTCTCTGACACGGGACTTTGAGGTGAACAGGTGGGCTTCTGCGGGATGCTTCGTGCACAGTCAGAAAGTGTCCCGAGACTGTGCCGATGGTCATGGCCGGGACGTGGTGCCGGGCGGTCACCTTAAAGCTCGGCCCGTTTAGGAAAACTTTAAATGGTTGTAATAAAAAGCAGATGCCGATTAAGTGTGTTACAAGCTCACGTGCGCCATACGTATAAAGGAATTACTGCAGTCGGGTATATTTTCATGTTGCCTATAAACACTGGTTGTTAACTGAACTCATCTTAGGTCACTGTGTAACGGTTGGATCCAGATCTGGGTCACTTTTGATGACAGAGGAGGAGTTGGACTTGCGTTATGCTGGGTTGTTAAGAGAGCATGATGCTGCAGGCTGGATTTAAGCAGCCGCAGAGAGCAAAGCGCCTCAGAGTCTTGTAAGTGATCCTCAAGGGTGCTGGTAAAATTCCTGTGGCACACACATGCCGAATCATGCCGACTTACATGCAAGTTTTATGTAAACCTCTTATCTTGTTCTTCAGTTTTAAGACCTTGACTTGTACTCATCCTTTTGATCATTTAGGTTCAGTTAGCCTCAGACATAAAGCATCGCATTAAATTCAGCTTTTGCATTAATATTCACACAAATGACAGATTATGGTAAAATATAAAACGTCTACATGTTTCGTCCCCATTGTCATAGACAAATGGCAATTACAGACAATTAGCCAGTTTGTCAGTAATAAAAGATTAATCTTGACCCATCCAGATAACCTCTTGGTTTCAGGAAGGAACCTGGATGTACATTTATGTCATCAGCTTGCAGAGGCTTGCCCAAGACACACCGTCACTGCTTATCTGGGACTTGTCAAGTTGTCAAGTACATAGATACACAATATACTTGCCAAAAATGCAGGTATAACATAAATATTTGTATGGGATCAACTAAAAAGTCCCCCAAAATAATTCATTGTCTATTTTATATTAATTTAAAAGTCATGAATAATTTAATATTGAATATATCAATTATACAATTTGATTATATAGTAGATTTCCTTAAATTGATGGGCAACACAGTGTCTAGAGTTGATGTATTAATGTTTGACAACTTTTGTAATAATTTAATGATACTTTGGGATTGTTGGGGTCCAATAAGTAATTCCACAATGGCTCTGATACCCAGATCTGCTATGCTCAGAGTCTTCCAAATCTCTTCTGGAGTCATCTATATAATGTACAATCATCTTTAATATAAATTAAGCTAGTCATTTAGCTGATTAGCATAATGTAAGCTACTCAAAAGCTACCTATCACATGCACATTTTTTTTTTGAGTTTTAGTTTTTAAAGCTGGACTCATTTTTTCCACCACCTGGAGGCAGGAGAACGAGCTGAAAACACAACGCTGACATGTGACTATAAAGTTGCTGTGGCGAACATGTTAGCAACTGGTTAGCCATTTACACACCCAGCAGACGCAAAACAAAATTAGCAGTCATTTGGAGTTGTCTTTCTGCCCACACACGGCGAATAAGTACAATATTCACTTTACTTTTAGCTCTGTTTTGGTCTGCACTAGCCCCTGAGGAAAATGTCCAGGCCTTTAGCTTGCTAAATGTTCCTCTGTGCTACCTAGCTAACTGGTTGCTAACGTCGTCTGTGTGCCTTTTGGTGATGGGCAGGTAGCATACAGTTTGTGTACCTGAGCTTTTTGAAACAAGGTTGGTGAGAAGAGTAAAAGTGAAAAAAAAACAACAATAAAGTTGCTGGCTGTAAAACCATATGGTTAGCAGAAAGTTGCTAAGTGCTTCTTAGAGCTAAGGTGCTCTGAAACCCCAAAAGATAAGTCTGCTGGTTAAACTGTTAGCCTTTTAGCCTAAAATGTTATGTTGGACTAGCTTTTAATAACATCATGAAGGCATTCGAGCATTTTAGCTACTGACAAAGCTAATACTAAAGAGAGAAATTATTTAGGTATGCATTCAGGGTTGCGGCATTTTCTGTCCGCGTATAATCTGATTTTTGTTTGCACACTACCATATTGTTTCAAGTTAACAGCAACATGAGGTCATAGAGGATCAGCGCACTGAATATAAGTCAAGCTTTATTAGAGAGAGTGAGCGAAGTCATTGTCCACATTTCTTGCCTTGACACGAATGAGGAAACCGTGCTTTAAACCCACGAGCAAGAAGGTCATAACGGGCCTATAAGACGGAGAGGTTAAGAATGAGGAGAGGGGTCAGAGTTCAAAGATGAAGGTCAGGACTTTGGGATTGCCACTGCTGTCGGATTTACAGTTTCACTGCCTGCCGAAAGGCGTTCTTGCTGTTGAAGCTCCACTGCTTGTTTCAGTAAATTCTCCCCTGGCTCTTGGAGGTCAAAGAGACCACAGTGTGCTGTGATACATTTTAGGTCCGTGTTTAAGTGATGACTCGCCGAATTTGACTTGAAACTGATTTAGGATATAAAGGTGTTTATAAGCTGGCTGATGGCTTCAGATGTCGCACTAAAATAACATCCATTCCAATGTAATAGAATCCTGGTGTTGGACCTCAGTTGATTTGTAGTTTTATGATCAGCATGCCTACCGTAGACCAAACCTAGATTCTTTTCCAAATGGTTTCCTTTGTGTTTCTGCTGAGTTCCGTTTTCTACTTAGATTCCTCAATCAACGCACTCTTTTCACAAGTCTTAGACAATCTCTTGACTCCTTTTACTGTGGATTGTTTTTATTAATCAACCAAAGGCTCTTTTGGACGGTCTATGTCATTAACAAACGTTCACGCCGGACCAGAACCTACTTGTGCAGAGTGCTGTGGTCATCAAAAATACTGAAATAACATTCTTTGAATGCCTTGTGCAAATGAAAACAAGGATGGATTTTGGCCAAAGCTACCTATCGTAATAGACAACAGTCTTGAAAGGACCAGCGGATATGCTAAGGAATCAGGGAATATGGTCATGATTGAAGGATTATGCTATATATTAGGAGCTGATATTTGTTTGATCCTTTTGTACATTTTAAAGGGATAAGCAGAAGAAGGCCTGGCTGTTTCACTGGGCGCCTTCACATCTGGAATAGATAAGTTCCATTGTGCTGTCTGCTAAGCCCTCCAAAAAGCTAGAAAAAATGTCTTCCAGATGTTTTCTTCCCATTCGTGGTGGAACAGGGGACCATGAAAAAGAAATACACCATTCTGTGCTGGTTCTAGAGAAAATTTCTAATCAAATAACATCTGCAGCCTTAGAGCTGAGTTAGTAAAAATAATAGCAGTGCGCCTCGCATCTCAGCCAGGTTTGCACATACACATCCAGGGTCATTAAAAGGTTCTTTTTGTTTAAGCGAGCCAACTTTATGGCAAGGTTAAAGGTCGGATGCAGCTGGTCCGCAGCTGTGTTTCATTTACAGTATCTTTTTTATCTGGACAGCTCCTCTTCTAAAGTTATATACGTGGATAAGTGCATTTAGCCTTTTCTGTCACCGTGTATAAAGTTCTTCATAAGTGCAAAAAAGCACATCCTTATTTGTACATTTTAAGGCCAGTTCAGACCAAAGATTCGCAACGAGACGAGACTGTATCGTTTCCATAGCAACGACTCTCTGCACTTCCGTTCCAACTGCTGGCTTTTCAGGTGGTTTTGTTTTTGTAGCTGGATAGAATTCATAGCATCTTAAAATATGAATGAAGATAGTGACAGTGAGATACTTGCTAGTATTGATGAAACGGCGAGAACATTAAAAACACAAGACTGTCGAGAGGAACAGCTGACTTCGCAATGAGCTGATAGGCTGCTGCAACCAGCCACTGGCGACTTGACAAACTGAGTCGCAGGCGGCGCAAATCTTGGGTCTGAACTTTGCAGGATGCTGGCTAGCTGGTTACCCTAAAAAGGTCCTTTTCATTCTGTTAATGTCATACTCATTTATATGGCTGAACGACACGGCCAAAGATACAGATGTTCGCTTATTTTTCATTTAGAACAGTTGGTTTCGTTGCGACCTGTCAAGGTGACAGGCAGACACAGATGTGCATTTGCATTTTCACCGTGGCAGCCACGAGGCCTTTAGAGTCGCTGACATCACGCGCCCCCATTAGTAATCATCTTTCAGTCACACGTGGAAAAGTCATTTTTCAGTCGGGGTTTGAGTGGGTTGTTTCTTGCATTACTCACCTTTAAGTGGCAATCCTGAGGTCGTGTCCAACTTAATCAGATAAGTGTGCGCCTATTGCCATGGCACAGAGGAGGGAATCTGACGTGACCCTGCAGCTGCATGTGCCACTGCAGCCTGTAAATGCAGTCTTTGTGGAAAGGACTCCATAAATCAGCTCTAATGCCTGATAACAAGATGGGCGATAAAACAAAATATGTAGGACACATTTTTGACCCCGTGTCAGAGTTTAGGAGATCCTTTGTGCAGCACAAGCAGTGCATTATTTGCCGTATTCTGGACAGTATAAGGTCTATTTCTTTCCAGACTAATCGTTGTTGCTGCTCAGTGTTGCTCTGAACTAATGACACAGCTCGCCTGATTTGAAGCCAGATACAGGTGGTTTTCTCTAAAGCTAGTATCTGCTAAATGGCAACACATGGACAAAGATGGTTCATTTCAGTTCCAAATTACAATTGAAAGGGACGGTGTGTTCTCTAGTCTCTATGTGCTACCTCATGATGCATCTCCCACTCCTGCATTTGTCATTTAACACTATGCCTTGTTGCAGCATGCAGTGCACGGCAGAGTGAAAAGTTAAGTCTGGTCCAGGCTCACAGGCCGAGTATTCAGTTCAGCTGGGAAACACACTTCTCTGTAATGGGGTATTATAATCATTGAGCATGGAAAGCAATGTATGACTCATCCTTTCCAACCCCACTCCCCCCTTCCCCAGCCCAAGCTTAGCCACAGCCTGGGCAGTAGAAATACTAAGTGTAAGCATTTCTTTCCTACTAGGGGAAATACAAAAGTTTCTGGTCACTCCACTTCGCTGTCGTCAGATGTATTCTATTTGTACTTTATTAGGTGACGAATTTAATGAGAGCTGGAATGGAAAGGCAGCATTAAAGTTAGATGCGTTTTTGCTTATTCAGCAGTATTTCCTAATTAAGCCTTGGGTTTAATTAATTTGGTTTAGTTCCAACAATGGACCAAGCTAGAGTTTGACCGCAAACACTAGCATAAACAAGCTGAAGGAGACGCGTTAGACGAATGAAGGATGGTAAAAGGACTTCACTTATATGGCGTGTTTCAACGCCGATGGTTCCAAAAGCTCTTTTACATTGGTCTCAGTCAGCTGTTCGCACACTGATGGTGGCGTAGCTGCCATGCAAGGTGCTGGCAGGTTCCGTGTCTGCCCTCCACGTGGACAGGAGGAGGCGGGGTCGAACCACCAACCCTGGGATTAAAGGACGACCCGCTCTTCCTCCTCTATCTCCGCCCAATACCAACTCAATACCGGCAGAGAGAAGTGTTTGAGCAACACAGTCTCTGAGAAATGACATGTATGTAGTGCTTAATTTGCAGTACTACAATGTAAATCCAGTCAAAATTGCATGCATGATAAAACTTAATGCTCACAGCACTTGGTTAAGTTTAGGGAAAGACTGTGGCGTTTGTTACATATTGAAAAAAATGACTTGAAGCAACCGAAAGCAACAGAAGCCACATATATATAGTTAGCTGTAACTATAGTCATTACGGTAAGGTAGTAGTAATTTCTACGAGACAGGGTTGGTCTTCTTTTGAAATTCTTTTTTTTTTTTCATTCTACATAAATACTTCGACTTCTGTCAGTCAGGCGGTTTACTCTCTCACAGTGACTTCTGTTCACCCACAGGGTTGATGTTGCTCAAGTTACTACACTGGTTGAAGTGTCAATAGGAGACGAATTGATTGATTTGCACTCGGCTGTCACTGCCGCTGCAGATGGCAAGCTTTCTTTACCCCAGGCTGCAATTACAGCGTATGTGTTCTCGCTATCGCAAGAACAATGATTGATAACCTAAATATGTTTTTCCATTTTCACGTTGCATCACTCTTTCCACACTTCGCTGAAGCCGCGCCACCGCTTTCTTTTTACCTCCCATCCTCTCTCTGTGATTTTTGACATTGTTCCCTTGGGTCAGTGTTGACCTTACTGCTTGTGCATCGTGAAATGGCCAGTTTAAACATATTACTCACATTAACTACAAGTTCTCAGTATGTTGTGATGTCCTCATCTAATAGGACATTATTTAGTCAGAAGCGTTGATGGATTTTCACTGGGAATTTTGATGCTTTTAGCTGCACATGAAAATATGCAATATATGAGTATTTTTTAATGCTGTGTTTCACGCTCTTGTTGCTGCATATTGGTGTCCATGTACCGATTATGTGGACTGGTTGACAACGTTTCATTGCAAATGTTTATGGGTCGCTGGGTTCACTGACGATGATGAAACGTTTCCTTTGTGGGAAAGCGTCGCATATTTGGATTGATTCCCATCATTAGCTAAGAGGCACAGCACCTCAGTGAAGTGTTGGAAAATGTGCCACTTAGATTCGATAGGCCTTATTGTGTGTGTCAGTGCTGGATAGTCCTTAGCAAAAGGGAAAAGCTTCACTATTGTGCAGGATTTCTTATTTATTAGATTCAGTTTCGTTGCTTTGTGTCAGTGTGTTGCTGCTGGAATAATGGCTGTCTGTGAGGCTGTGTGAGAGGAAATGGCTCTGTAATGTCAGTGCTGCAGGGCCCTCTTTTATCATTAATGTCTCAGCAGTCAGCCATCAAAACCACATAAGCTGCGGGAGAGAGAAAGGGAAAATAGGCAGAGGGAAATAAAGGTGTTAATGGAGGTTAGAAAATAAAACAGAATAAAGCTGGTGCAGGAGACAGACGGTGGAATAAGAAGAAGGGACAAAGGAGACAACGGCCATCACACGTGTGCCTCAAGAGTACGTTAGTTCCTCTAGTTTAGCTGTAAAATGAGCATTCAGAGGTACACCGTGGAATCTTGACTCAGTTTTTCCATCTTAATCTGTGGTGGACTGCAGACGGTGATTTATCTCCGCTGCTGTGAGCTGCAGCGTGGAGACAGTGAAGTAAACCATCTGGTATTCCCCCTGTTAAAGCAATAAGAGTCCAGCTAAAGCGCCGAGACTCAAGAGTACACAAGAGAAGCTCTGGTGAGGAAAAACTCTGTTCTCTGGATCATCTTTCAGGTCTGTGTGCTCGTGTGTGTGTGTGTGTGTGTGTGTGTGTGTGTGTGTGTGTGTGTGTGCGTGTGCGCAGTGTCCGTCCGTGCGTGTGTTTCTCTCAGACTGCTGGTCATTTCTTGTGTTCTAACTTCGCCTTGCTTGGTGTTTCCTGTCATTTTTGCGACGATGGGCTGGGGTTAACCTTTAAGCACCTCACAATGTCCGAATTTCAGAATGAGTTGGCCACTGACCGGCGTAATGAAGGCACTGGGTGTATAAACAAAAGAGATCTCACTCTGCTCGTTTCCTTTCCTGCCTCTTCCTCCTCGCCGCTGCTTTCACGCGCCGCTCTCAGGCCAGGTCACTGGGTCAGCGGCCTGAAAAGTCTGGATGAAAGCTGGCTGATAAAGTGAGTGAATGCAGACGTGAGGTCACCTACAGACTTAACTGTGCTCGCGCCGGTGTAAACACTGCCCTCAGTGGCCTTTGACACTTGTCACCTAAACAAACCCATCCTGTCAACAAAGCGGCGGACAACCACGATGATTGCTACTGCTAATGCTAACACTTTGGCATTGGAGTTGTGGCTTTTGCAGAATTGCACCACCGCACGTGGTTATAGACAAGCAAAAGTAGACACGAGTTGTGAAGTCGGTGACTCATTACTGTCAGTTAGTAGGCCAAGTAAGGCCGTAGCAACAAAGCCCAGGTGTGCGTTGAATTGGGAATAAGTGTTAAGGTCAAGTTAAGGTCAATGTTGATGGAAGTGCGTCAACACTTATCTTATTCTTGGACCTGAAATATCTTGATGCTTTAGTGTTTTGCAGGAGGTGCGTTTTAATCAAGGTTTCGCGCTGTGTTTCATAGCAGAGGCGGGCCGCCTCACCTCAAACCACTTTCGCAAACTTAATAAAAGTTAAAACACCAACCTTTTAAGGGGGGAAAAAGATCAAAAGCACTGTTATACACTGCAAATGCAGTGCAAATGTGTAAATGTGACAAATGCCTAAATGAACAGTAATAAATGTAGAGTAATACACAATAATACCTATCTAAGATTTCTAAAGACATTAGCTAACATTACCCAGAATGAGGTACTGGTTATGCTACAGCAAGTAGGGCTGTAGCTGCAAAACATAGGAATGTATTGAATGGAGACATACTTTTAATTTATAAGAAGGAGGAGGAAGTTCTTCTTTTAAAAGTTACTTGGCTTTAAGTAATTAAAGTGAGGGCCTTAATCGTAACATGCTGTAATCACAGCATGGCTCCAGTTTTTTCAACAGCTGGCTTCAGTTAAAGTTTTATAACAGAATCAGGTGAAATAAAAAAGAAATCTCTTACACCCTGCCTGTCTGTGGCGCACTCTAGGAGGCGGAAGTCTCTCATTGGGCATTCTTGCTTTTGGCTTTGCCGGTTTCCAATCGAGGCAGGGTCCTCTTCATGGCTGCTAATTACTCCTTGTCCTCAGCGCCAGGTCAAGCATGTGCCTGCAGAGTTAGGCCTCACTTCAGGAAGGCCTGGAGTAGGATGGAGCATAAGGGGGCAGGGAAAGAGTGAAGAATGTTAATCCCACCCCCCCCATGAAAACGTCCTAATTCACTGGTCTGGCATCCTTCTGTCAGATGAAACGGTGCCGTCTGGAGTCACTAAGTGTTGTTACAGTGTGCGTGTGTGTATATGTACGTGTGCATTTGTGGAAATCAAGGGTAGGTTTGGTGAATAGGATCCAACACAGTCTTGGCACGGAGCCGAGAGCACGATTATCAATCTGGCACTCGAGCTGCAGTTCAGAGAAAAGATAGAAAGAAAGTAGTGTAGTGAGGGAGGGAGGGCAAGATAGTTGCAAACCACATCATACCCACTTTCCTCTGTAACAGTTGGCTGTAATGTAGTAGGCTTCACCGCCCATTTAAAAATATTTCACAAATAAACTGTGTTTTTACGAATTCATTATCCTTTACTATGCTGCACCCTCATCCAACCCACGTCTGGCAAACAAGCCCATAAAAGGCTGAAAACAAAGTTAAACGCTCCTCTTTTGGTACATCATATCAAAGATGCAGCGCTTTGCTTGCTAATTTGTACATTACACTTACACGTTTCCACTGCGCACACGGCCCGGGAAGAGCTAACTGTGGGAGCAGAAGTGGATAATCGACACCCCATCCATCGAAGGGTTTATCTGTCAGACACATTGAACGTGAGTGCGTCATAGCGAGAAACAAGTTCGAGTTACAAATGAATCCATCCTGTGTGAATCCTTTGAGTTGTTAACCACATTTACACTTTGGGAACAGCCCAGCTCCCCTCTCTCCAATCCTCCCCTGACATGTTTTGTCCTTGGTGGAACTGTCTTGTAACTGTGGTGTCAATGCATTTACTTGTGGACAGCAGAGGCCCCCGGGGCTGATCGGAGCGTTACAGACATCTGGAATAGTGGCCCCAGTGTGTTGATGGCGATGCCGTGTACCGTGTGGATAACATGACAGGCAAAGGCGACGTTTCTGTTTACACACGAAAAAGCGTCCAATGAGCCCTAAGCCTTAAAGGATGCACTGTATCGCTTTTTTGTGCGTCGTGCTCCGCTGCAAGAAAGTAGTTAAAGCAGCAGGAAGGGGGACGGCAGACCAGCAAAACAGTTTGTGTGTATGTGCGGAGGAGCTGGGTCTTGGATGTGAGGGTCTGTGGTCAGAGGGGAAAGTATTTTTAGCATCATGTGCCAGAGGTGTTGGTCTCTGGAGGGATCTGCCACGCTAAGTGGGTAAACATCTCAGCTTTAAAAGGCAGGACTGAGACCCATACCTGTGGCTGGGGATGTGGTCAGGACAGCTTCCGCTGGAAGGTCGACTGCCGGTGACAGAAATCCATGAATGAAGGTGTGTAAGAATACGTCAACGAGGGAGGGAAATAGAGCTGATAATGTTGTTGTTTTCCCCCCATTGGCCTTTGCATCATGCGAGTCATTATTTCATTAGAGCATTTGCTGTTTCTCAGATGGGTTTTTTCGATACGTCTATTAGTTTGTAGTTGGGTGTCTGGACAGCGATACACTATGCTGTCCTTTACCCTCCCTCCTGCGAGCTGCTAATTGGCCCTCTCCAACAGGCTCACCTCCAGGTGACCCAGCAGAGGCCCCGTGGCCACTTTTAGATCCATCGGGGGGGATCTAAAGCCTCGGACCAAAGAGCAAATGTAAGGAAAAAGGAATTTGGGAAACGGAAATGAGAAAGTGGAACAGGTTGATGACGCAACAGGCTGACTGATGGATGGAAAGGCTGGATAACAAGTATGGAATGAGGGGGGCGTCGATGACAGTTGCTTCCTTCCCAAAAAGCTGCCCGTCTTCATGGGATTACTTTGTGTCATTGTGGATTAGCAAGAAGCAACACCCCTCCAGCAGGGGTCGTGACACAGTTCGCTTCAACTGGATGCTCCCAACAGACGCCCCCCTTTTCCCTGCTTTCCCAGTGGTGCTGCTGAGCATGACTGTGATTATGACGTAGTTATTGATATTATGACATATTCTTATAATGACTGTAGGCTGCTGTAGCCTAAAGGAACTTTTTAAAATCCTTGTGTGTGTGTGTGTGTGTGTGTGTGTGTGTGCGCACGTGTTCATCTATAAACAAATAATACGGCTGTAGATTGTTGGAAACGTATAAGAAATGGTGGTAGTTTGAAATCAGCCGCTGCTGGTGATGAGACAGGCTTACGAAGTACCTTAACACCTATATGTAGTATTATATATAGTATTACGGGGAGGCAAATCATAGTTTGATTTTGATATATGAGCCAAGACGTGAAGTGAGTTGTTTGTACCTGTCACCACCAGCGTCTCCAGCAGCAGGGCACATTCAAGGTTGTGTCCATATTAGGAAAAATGGGGAGACTGCGTATGGTAGGAAGAGGCAACCTGGATGTGGATCAAGAGGAGATGGAAAAGGAAGGCTATGGCTGGTTGGTTGAAACAGTCTGAGGATCACAGACTAACGCCACACGATCAGCCGTTAGCAGATCCTAATACTGCAGCTTGGGTTTAATCTGACATGTAAACTCCATCATTTTAGGACGGATGTAGGACAGTTAGGTTATTTCCGTGCCTTGTACGGAGTCTTCTGTGCAAACGTCAGTGATCGATTGATTTATTAAGGGATGCTGCGCTGTTGGCAGGGATGTTCGGCAGGCAGAGAGTTACTGTAGTGTCAAGGCAGACCGCTGCTTTGGGGCGGTCTGAGAGAAGGGCAAGAACTGTGAGCTTTGCCTTTGGCCAAACAGGGTCCTGTGTTAAATGAAAGTGCTTTATGTGCCATTTTATGTGTATCTTACATCGCTTATATTGGTGGCTAGCTCCCTGTCCCTCTAGCAGGATCTTTTGATTGTTAAAATCATGTATGAAGTTTGTCCGTTAGGCTGCAAGAGATAGAAAATAGAAATAGAGTTGGCAGGTTTTTTGTTCTGACCAATGCATAACGTCTGAACAGTTACACAGGCATTGATGAAAAACGCGGAGCTGTAAACTGTTCTAGAACACGTAGGGGATGTTTTCTAATACTTGTACTGTATCTCTCAGCTGTATCCAAAATGCTTCCAACGCTTCATTTCAGAATAATTTGAAGAGTCCCTGCGCTGTGTATCTTCTGGCACCATGTTGACACCTCAATCAACTTTTCCGAAGGTCACTGATGACTTTCAGGCCCCTGAACGCCTCAGCTGCTAAGAGATCAGTGGAACAGATTTGTGTTTTTTCACACCATCAGCTCTCGCGATCTCCCCGCCTATAGGCCAATAAGCGACAGCGACACAGGACGCGGCTTTTGATTAATGACAGATCGATCTGATCATGTGCAGCAGAACTACGTTTCCCATCACTTTGACATATTGTTGCGCCGTGTCAGAGCGCTCAGGGGACGAGCTCATTAAATGAACCTCTGTCATCGTGGTGAGTGATAGACATCTCCGGGCCGGTGGGGGACTTTCTGCCTGTCTCTTCATTATGAGTTGATGACAGGCAAAGCTGTCCTCTCGTTTAGACCCTTCACCTGCTTATAGAGGCGCTGTCATCCTGTGGTATGCCCCTTTAGGAATATGAGGTGGCTTTTTGAAACAGATGGGGGTGGCGCTTGGATTTATATATTTCTGTCAGATGAGCTGCTGTTACAGATCTGCCTAATATATATATATATATATACACTGTATATCCCAAAGCAATGTTGCCAATACCTTCTGCCGGGTTCCACATTCACATATGTAGGAATTCAATTACAGAGTTTGGGATTGGACAATAGGCTTCCTCCAAGACAGGAAGAGTGGTCTGACTTAGGAGAGAGATCGACAGAGTGAGGTGTCATGACAACATCCTGCTTGGGACCTTTTCTCCTCGAAATGGTCAGCAGACCTGTTCCAGACTGTTATTTGTGTGTGTACAAACAGGTATAAACTGTTATAAGTGGGTTGTGTCTTGTTTGATTTGTAGAGTAATCGAAACATGTTGCACAGATGGTTACTACAGTCTCTTGGACTTGAATTCTCCCAGTGAGCTTTCTATAGTTGGGTCTTTGTGTTCCTGATACTAAGATAATGCAGGCAATGCAATCAGACTTAAGCTGATGATGAGGAGGACCCCCCCCCAATCACTGTACAGCTGTGGACGAACACGTGCAGCAGCCAGTGTGCTTCAATGAAGACCTCTGTTTAAGGATGTTGAGATTTTTTTTTTTTAATTGATCTGCGCCGTGAGTCATGTGTAATGACATCCAGCTGGAGGTTGTTGCCGGGTAACGCAGAATGTACAAAACACCCTCGCTCTGCCCACTCCCCTTTCCACCTTTTCCCAGCTTCCCTTTCACTCTCAGATGGAAGGGGCCATTGAAGGTTCTTTTCTTTCTGAACGGTGTGTGTGGTCTCTGTAGCCTGACACTGGGACTGCTGTACCTGTGTGTGGGTTGCCTTTGACACAAGAATGCATCCAGCAGAATACCACAGCATGCTTGCGTTTGTCTTTGTTTTAGTTCTTAAACCGCTGTGCCATAAAGTCCTTGTGTTCTGTTGTGTTAGTTTGCTTCCTCACTTTAGTGTTTGCCCTCCTGTAAAACACACTGACAGCCCCTGTCCCCCTGTCCTACAAGGTCCCTATAGACATGACCCAATGTCCTTCTCCGTCCAGATCTTTGCTGGGACATGGCTGGAAGCTAATGTTTGTCATTGTTTGGCTTGTTGTGTGTGCGTCGGGCTGCAGGAACAGCTGCTTGTCCTGGGTGGTTTTGGCATGTGAGGGTGCGGTTCAGGGTCAAACCCCATGTCATATTGTTCTGACCCAGTGCGCTTCTGCGGTGGCCTGCCTACAGACGGGGCGACCGGCGTGAAAGTGTGCTAATTGCATGGTTGTGGCCAAAGGGAGGCGGTGGCAGGTTTTAGCGTTGCAGGGAGATGGATGGATGGTTTTTGCGGCAGCTGTAACCCATGATCACGGTGATCTATAAATGGGCACATCTCTGTTTAGCGCCTAAATGGATAACAGAGATCTTCTCTGAACCACAACAGTGACATTTCCTGCTGAGTAAAGTTGTGCTTCTTGGGTCCACAAAAGACAAAATAGAAGGGATGGCCAGAATAAAGGCTTATTTGATTTGCAGAAATTCTGGGCTGTCTGTTAACAGGTTGTATCTATATTTGCTTTGTGATATACAGGCTGTAAAATTAGCAATGTGTACTATGGAGAAGTGCTCTTATCAAACCATTTTCAAAACGAATCCAACATCCTTTTTTTTTCTTTCTTTCTGTCCCCTTTGCCTCTCTCCGTAGCGGAACCAGCAGACCTCTTGAAGATTTTAGATTTTCACAGTTTACCCGAGGGTGTTACAAAAACAACGGGTTTCTGCACACATAGGAGGTCAACACAAGGACCCGATGAGGCTTACAGAGTATCCAAAGACGCCCAGCTCAGCGCCCCCACCAAACAGCTGTATTCAGGTGAGTATCTGACCCGACACACACACACACACACACACACACACACACACACACACACACACAGTATATACCGTCATCTCTTTCGGCCCATCAAAGCATCTCTTTTTACAAACCAGTTCAAAGCCGCTTAAATCCAGTCATTCTTCCATACTGCACTCCAGGTTAATCACTACAGATGTCGTGGCTTTTCCAAAATCTTGAACCTGTCATACATGTTGTAACACATGTTGCCATCTGGTGAGCTGTATGACCTCTCACCCCACCTCATAATAAACTGGAATTGTAATATTTCAACGTATAGCCGGAAAGCAATGTCTGTTTGCTTCCACCAGGCGGTTCCTTCCCCTCAAGGTAGCAGTTTTATTGGCTCCTGTAGCTTGATTATTTATGTCAACTGTATCTTTGGTTCATGGGATTTTAGGCAGGGTGTTCCTGCTGTGTCATCCTGCAGTCCCCTGTAAACTTCTTACTAAAACATATACTGCAATGTCTACTGCTTTTTACTATCCGTAAAGAAACGAGAGCTGTCTTGCACATCTGGATGCTTAGTCACACAAATTCAAATGTTAGAAGAAAAATTAAGAGATAAATAAAGCATGTTAATCCCCCCCTCCCTGAAAACACACACCAGATGCAGGAGAAACCCAGCCCTGTAATATTTGATGTAGTAGGAGGAGCCGGACGATGGAAAAGCAGTGAAAATAGGGGTGGTACAGGGGAGGGAAGTCTGGGGTTCCACTTTTCCCTTGTTCTATTGTGCTGACGTGGCTTTGGGTTACTGCTCTATGGTTCACTGCAGCAGTACTTTCCTCTCTCTCCTCCCTCTCAGGCAATCTTTCCTTGCTTTTCTCCCTCCTTCTATCTCTTTATTTCCCCTCAAGCACCATAATTTTCCCCCTCTGTCATTTCTCCTAGACTGTTGCCTCGCTGTGTTTTCTCCCTTTGTATTTCATCTAAACCCTCTCTGGTGAGACATGCTGGGCTCCTTCTTCTGTATTCTTTCTTGTTGTTTTTTTTCTTTTTTTTTCCCAGTACAGAAATAAAAAAGCAAAACATTCTGTGACCCAGAAAACTCATTTCTGAAATAATTCTGATTGGTTTGCCTGCATCTCAAAGACATAAAAAGCAAAACAGAAGCGTAAGGTGGTTTAGATGCAGAAAAGAGGGAGAAATAATAACCCTTCCTGAGAGCAAAGGTCCCACAAAGCTTTGATTGGATGACAGCCCCATTCATGGTCGTCTGAGACGTTGCATTGGCCTTAGTGGACCTTTTGATCCATGTCGTGGCTCTTTGTTGGGGCTTAAAGTAGAGCCACAGGGCTTCTATGGCCTACATGCCCTATCATGCTCTCCAATCAAACAAATACTCTCTATATAGCTCTATGACAGCAGAGCCCATGTGAGTCTCTGTTTAGATGCACATGCTATAATTACACACATGCTACTCTGGATCATCCAAAATAACAGTCCACGTAAAACAAACCAACTTGGAGGAGTTCACAACAGGCACCACACAGTCGTAAGGTGCAAACAGAATAACTAGCTGTCTGTGGCATGAAGGCCTTAAAATCTAGTGGAAACATCTGTGATGTGGTCCGTCACCCGCCTCGACATTAGGAGAGCGTACAGCTCATATATTCCAGAAGCCAGCTAAACTTGTGAGATCATTTTATCCACCCCAGCCCCCCCCCCCCCCAACTAAGTTTGCTACAGAGTTATGACTTTGGCCTGAAGCCTGGAGGTACAATTTGTCTAAATGATCAGCCTCCCGAAGGTAAAACAATGCCTCATATAGAAAACAAAGGCATGCAAACATGTTCTGTTATGTCTATAACGTTGGTAATAAAAGCCACGGTAGCTCTGATTGAGTGGCCCGTGACCCCATAACCACAGACAGTGTGTGATGATGTGTTGGAAAAGAGCAAGTGCAGACATGCAATCATTAGGCAAACATGTGGAAGGGATGATTCATTTGAAACTACCGAGGCACTGAAAACAGAGGAGGCCTTTCTTACCTTTATTATGTGACTGAGAAGTGAAGAAACGGGGCGATGAAGCCGTCTGCCCTGTTTAACGTTTACACCACACGCTTCCCGTGTCTCGATAGACTGTCCCCATCTAGTAAAGCTGCGAGAAACGGCATCTGCGAGTACATCTATGCAAATTCAAATTGCCATTAATCTCTGGCTGTAGCTTTGACAATTTAGGAAGCAGCAGCACAAGAGCAGCAAGGAAAGAATGATGCAGTGGCTCTTACGTTGTCTCTGGATGGGGTAAGCTGTCACTTGGCATTCATACTTGCGGTCTGCACAGCTGTGGCTAGATGGCACTGGCCACTCAGCGAGGGCCCTCTGCTGTGGCCTATGGTGGGATTCAAATGACTGAGCAGAGATCACAAGCTGTAAAAGCAATAATGGAGCTATTGTTTGCTAACACGGCTGAGGAGCGACATATTCAGTTAAATGCATAAAGCCATGGAAAGTATTGGTTACAGCTGCACTTTTCCTGTATTTATTATCTTAGTTACTATCCCTATCCCACATGCACATTATCATTCAATTTCAGCAGAAATACCAGAATCTATTTGGTGGCTTATTACTGATCGATTAAGAGATTGTGTAGCTGCACACAGCACCAAAAAAACACAGTAATATGAGATCGGTGTTATTAGAAGTTCCATTTTATTTTATTACAAAACACAAAAATATAAAAAAGAAAAATGTGATAAAGTAAGTAGGGATGCATGATAGGGGAGGTTTTGCCCATATCCGATAACCAATCATTTTTATCATCATTATAGCCGATACAGATAATAATACCAGCAGTTCGCCGCTGATGGTCTCTGTGGCATCAATTAAAAGATTAGAGTCTGCACTTCCGAGTGGTTTTTGTCCTCTCATTTCTTTAGGATATGCAATTTATCACCCTTGAATTATATCCTACTGGCCTCCGGCAATGCAAGGGGAGGACGTTCTCCTATTGATATTTGGTGCACATAATCCAAGTGAGCTGCACAAACAAAAAGGGCATATAATTACATGGCGCGCTGTCTCTCTACTTTTAGAAAAAGAGAAGGAACAAAAAAACGAAGCTCAAACTGCAGAGCTTTAGTCGCGTGGTGTTACTTGGGCCTTAAACGTGACACACATGCATCCAGAGTCCTGCCTTTTCATTAGAGCCACGATGCATTCAGGGTCACCCACCTGCGCGCACATCCATCTTTCCTCTCTTTCGCTATGTGTATGCCTTTGTCCACGTTCTCCCTCTTTTGCACACCAACAGACAGGTACACTTATTGTCCCCGCAGCAGCGCACAATCCCACCGGAATGCTGCGTCTCACACAGAAGGAGGGATTTGGACACTGTGAATGGCCAATTACGGGACACAAGACTTTCTACCCCATTTACCTGCTTGAATGCACGCTGACAGATGGCAGGGAGGATCTGCCAAAGTCCTGGCAGAACTCCTGCCCCTCCCTGACCTTTGAGGTGTTCTTAAAGATTCTGTAAGTTTGGTAGCTGAAAAAGAAGGATTGAGGCCTACATGTCAAATGCCATTGCGGCGTGATATTGGGGACGGTGTGGAAAACCGCTCTCTCTGTCTCATTTAACTTGTAAATAAGACCTCTCTCTATCAATTGCACTGCTGTAGTTCTCCCACATAATTGTCCAAGGGAAAATAAAAGCTTGCTATAGCATACTTCTGATAGTTTATCAACATAAAAAGCGACTTTAATTGGTTATTTAATCTGGCGGAAATTGTTGGGTCCCGTCTGATTTGCTGGTTGAGATGTCTGGGGTCGTCTTTGAGTCTGACTTTCCCAGACTCTTGTAGTCAGAGACGGATGGTGGTGCTGCCAGTCTAAACCCCCAGGACGTCTGGCACCACAGCCTTTCCATTCCCACCATGTCCACACACACACACACACACACACACACACACACACACACACACTAAATGAGGAATGAGGTATCTCTCATCTGGTGGCCTGAAGTAGCAGATTGAGAGACACATTCCAGAGAAACTCGAGCTTTTCCGAACGACCCCGCCGCCACCCCCTCCCACTTTGCTCTGAGGTCCTGAGGAGAGAGTGAGGAGGAGGGGGACGCCGACACAAGGTTTTTCCTCTTCTTGTCCTCGGTTTTCTGTTTGTGTCAACCTCCTTCTTTCAACCTCCTCTTCCTCTTCTCCGCGAGGTCCTCTCAGGGCATCTCAGTCCTTCTGACGGCAGGGAGGAGAGGACGCACCGCAGAAACATACATTTGTAAATAAAAAACGTCGCTGCGTAAATAAATGCTACTGCAATTCTCTTCAGGGACACTTTCATTCAGGTGCCAATTTCTGCCCTCCAAAACGAGTACCTTGAATTTGAAAATGAGTCATTCTCATTTATTTCCCCCCCCCCACCTCCCTCTCCTTCTCTGCCATGGTGTCCCTTTCACCCCTTAGCTGACCCTTGACCTCCACACTAACAGCCGTGTCCTGAGCCAGCGCTGAGTCATTGTCCCTGCTGACAGCCATGGCTCATGCTGCAGTCGGATGCAGTGTCAGGCTGTTTTCCGTCTGGTTTCTTTTCTGATATCTCCCACCTTCCTTTTTTGCACAACATTCTGACCTATAACGCCTTGCTACTGTATATCTGTCAGCAAACTCCTCCGTCCGTCTCTTCTCCTTCATCCTTCTGCGCCCTCTCTCCTGCTGTCCGCCTTATACCATCCTGTCGAAGCATCTGTCTATTAAAGCAATGTTTCTCATATGATGCCAAGCTGAATTCCTCAGGGAGCGCACTGCCAAGGCATGTGCTCTCCGCATGATGGGATTCGATGCCTGGCATTAATGAAGGAATCATGGGAAAAGGGCAGGAAGACAAGACAGGAAGGCAAAAGAAGCAAACACCCAGATTCCTACTGAGTGAAAGACAACGAGAGAAATAAAGAATAAAGTGAATGGATGATGGTGGCAAAGTTTGGTACCAGAGCGTCTCTTTTTCTTCTTTCCTTTTCCACTATCTCTTCCTAACCTTGGGTTTCCACACTGCATCCCCTCTGAGACGTCTTTTTCTCCACAGCCTCTGATTGGCTATTTAAGCCACAGTCACTCCCGATTCAGCGTTTGCCAGCCCATCTCCTATTATTCCGAAAGTAGTGGCAGAGTAAGAGAGTTTGATGGCTGCACGAGGTGCTTCAAAACCACTGCAGCCACAAACCCTGCCTCCCTTGTCTGGCCGTCTGGAAGTCTTTGCTCTGCGCATACTGAGCGGCAAGGATCTGCTCCCGGAATCTAAGTGGCTTCTCTGCTTATGTTTAACATAATCCAGATAGCTGGTTTCTCATAACAATAGTTCCAAGCTGAAAGATCAGAAAGCTCCGTTTGCTTCAAGTGTAGCCGGAGCTCTACATTAGCAAGGGACAAGTCTCCTTGGATGGCTGGAAAGGCCGCCCTCTTTCTGGGGTCCTGAGAACACCCCACTATGGGAATCTGTCTGGCAGATGTGCCTCACACTTCAGCAAAATGGAGGAAATAGTTGAGGCTGCACAGTGGAAACAATGCAGATGGAGGCAAATTTTATGTCTGTTTCTGCAAGTTTTATGTGTTTAAATACCAAAATTGTTATTGGTATTTCCATTTCCATACTCACTGTGTCTTTAGCTCTTTCTCCTGTACATTTGTTTTCCGCTCTTATTTCCTCATGTCTGTTAGATCGATCAGCTGTGGGAGCAGAGAGGAGTGGAGGGGACGGGTTTGAAGGACAGTTAGACAGAGTCTCCCAGGATCACATGCTTTTAACATTATGCTTCTCATCCTGTGTTGTGTTGGAAATGCTCCACTTTGCACTTCTGCTTCTAGTCTGCCTGCCATCCCTTTCAGATTAATCCTATCCTGTTACATTTTGGGTACTCCGCAAATCGCTGATGTTTCCTTTCGGTGCTCAACGCCCGTCTTCTCAATTCTTCCAAATCTAAACTGTCTTTGTCTGTTTTCGTGACATTTCTTTCCATTAGAAGTAACAGTAATAACCTTTATACTCCCTCTGTCTGTCTGCTAAAATAATAATAGGATTACAACATCCTGAACACAAACATAGTATTTCATTCCTCTTATGATGATGAATGGTACTGCTACTTATAACTCTTCAAACTTTCCTCTCTCTGTCCAACCCACCGTCCGTCCTGCCAGGTGATGTGTTCCCAGAGGACTTTTCCATCTTGGCCACAGTGAAGCCCAAGAAGGGCAGCCAGTCCTTCCTGTTGTCTGTGTACAATGAACAGGGCATCCAGCAGCTCGGACTGGAAGTGGGCCGCTCTCCTGTGTTCCTGTACGAGGACCACACAGGCAAACCCAGCCCTGAGGACTACCCCCTCTTCAGAGGAGTCAACCTAGCTGACGGAAAGTAGGTGCACTCGCAGACGCTGCTATTTGTTTATGCATCGCCCCCTCTAATCAAAGTCCAGGTGGATGTGTTAGGCTTTGACAGTGGTTTAGTGAAGCAGCAGCAGGCCCAGGTGTCCCTTTTGCAACGGGTTTGTTAGCGACGTGCAGCCATGACCGTGTCCCGTTGTAATATTGTAAATGTAATCCCTTACACTCAATGTGGATCCTCAAATGTGGATCTTCTGCTTGCAGGCACAGTGTAGAATTATTTGTATCACTCCAAAAAAAAAGAAAGAAAGAATAAAATGAGATTCTATTTCACTCCAGAACACAGAAGGAGGTTATATTTGAATTTGAACAAGAGGCCGAACACAAAAGGGGCTCTCAGTAGTGCGTTAGTGGTGTTTAAGTGGGCGGCGTGTAACCCAGTAAGTGTGCGAATTAACTTCACCTCTCCTTTTCAGATGGCATCGAGTGGCCATCAGTGTGCACAAGCAGACCATCACCCTCATTCTGGACTGTAAAAAGAAGACCACCCAGAAGCTGCTTCGAAGCCCCCACCCCATCATCGATACCAAGGGAATTATAGTGTTTGGAACTAGAATACTTGATGAAGAAGTCTTTGAGGTAGGCATTATACTGTAACCCCTAATCTAAATGTGCACATTGTACACTTGTGACTGGATTGATTGTGCCGAAGTGGGATAAGTGAATTGATTTATGCGCTTGACAGCTGGTGCGATATGCTATTTTCAAGCCTGTGCTAAACAAGTCTGCACGCCAGACCTCTTTGTGTACCCAACATGACTTTGATTTAAAGTCCTTAAGCAAATTAGATGAAAGCAAATGACAGCACAAACAGCACAGACACATGTGGCTGTGGTGCAAGTGATGGTCATCCCCGGTCCCCATTGGGTGCGTCATGGCATCGAATGGGGATTGCGGTAGCGGCCGCATCCTCTATAGATGAGTGGATTGAGCCCCCGGCATCTGATCTCCCGACCTCTGCCAGCCACCCATACACAGGCACACAATCGTAAATCAAATTTAATTTAAGGTGCCATATATTCCACATCTTCCACACAAAAACATAGTGTCCCCGAATTCTGTTCTGTTTCAAGCTGTGCTGCATCTGGCGTTGCTGGTTTGAAGTTTTGGCTCATTGTGGCTGCTAAGCACTTAAAACATATGAGTGAAACTGTTATATTTCTGTTTTGTGGTTCCATGCCTGTATTCTTTGTCTGAATTGGCTGCAACATCTTTGCTTAAAGAGGATTTTTAACAAGCGTTGACAGGTTTTTTCATTATTAGAATGAGGGCTTTACTTTCTTCCTTCCTCTTCTTTTTATGTATATAAACTCTTTGTGGCTGGAGATGAAAGATTAATATTAATCTGACTAGCGGCAGGAAGCCTTTTGGGGTTTATAATACCCAGAGATACCTGACGTGAATCATAACATAAAAGACATGTTGCTTTTACCTATTGTGAAGAATCACAATTAGTTTGGATAGGGCCTAAAACCCCTATTACACACACACACACACACCAAAACTCACACAGAGAGGCACAAGGAATAGTGTTGTCTTTGTCCTGTCAGAGTTGTGCTTGTTTAAAGGAGGATTAGTCTGTGAGGCTGAGGCCCTCAATAATAATTAGTAACTGAGTCTGACTGATGTGACTGATGCTGAGCCAGCTGACCTTTAACCTCACTGCTGCTCAGTAAGAGCAGACAAAAATAATGAAATATGACATCATCCCCCCCCCCCCCCACCCCCCCTTCTTCCAAGCCATAGGGGAGATAGATATGTGATGGGATATAAAACTAAAACTTCTTCTTGCCCCCATTCAAAACCATTCATCACGGCCTCGCGACCAAAGCCAGATTTCTATATCTAAGACATATACTATGTACCGTTCTGTATATGATTGCATTTGTTTGGATAAGAGTGTTAGAGGTGGTGTATGATAAGGCAGGGAAGTACGACACTGTTATACATTATATTACACAGATTGTGTTCACATATAAGCTGTTGACTATTTAATGAGGCAGGAATACAGATGTTTGTGGTGCATGTTTGTGTATGTGGCCACTAGTTAATTCCTCCAGTTGCCAACAAGATGACATGGCATACATCCTGTGCAGCTGTAATTGTGCTGTAATATTAATTCCCGCCCGTAGCATATTCGTCATTATACTGAGGTGATACAGGAATAATTTAAATCTTACCCAGCTTATCAGGGCTGCTGTAAGAGTCCAATGGTTACCGTGGGAACAGAGAGATATTTTGTGGGAGATGTTAAAAGCCCTCCTGCTGTGCGTCTGCCAGTTGGGAGACAGGACAGGCTCCAGTGCGGGCAGAAAACGGAAAATATGCCACATAATTTCCAAGTTATGCTCACTCACTCCTCTCCTCTTACTCCCTTCTCCCCTCTGTAGTTCAGTCTGATCCTGTGTTGACTTTTGCCAGAGCCAGTTACCACCAAGAGGTGTTGAGCGTGAAAAAACACCAAAAAAAACACAAACATATTTGATTTCACCGGCAGGCCAATTAATTAGGGGCCTGCAACTTCCAGTCAGTCTCATTGGGGAAACAGCATGTGAAAGGGGGAAATGAGCAAAAGCACTTTTTGGAGAGCTGTTTTTGACAGCGTGACAGAATTCTTTTTTTTTTTATTTAGAAGAATTCACAGCAGAATTCCATGCATCATAAGGAAGATTTCCCGTAGAAAAAGACAACAAAAATCAAACACATATTTAAATGCAAAGGTGTGCAGGGACAAATAATCAGTGGATGGCGTGTTTCTTTTTGCTGTAAAGTTCTTTAGAGGAGCTTTGCTTTTTTCTTTGCATACGGCGGTCAGGAGGCAAGTAGTACTTACTGAGGCGGTTTGTGGTCTAGTTTCTGACATGGTTTTTGTGGTCACATAGAGAGCGTCTACCCTTTATAAGTACCATAAAATGTTGTTATTTTTTTCTCAGTAGCTTGCATAAGAGTACTGTAGTGTGTGCCAGTAAAAACTATGAATTATGGTGATGATTATATAAGAAGACAAGTGTTTCTACCTGGTGATCAATGCTCACCTGTTGCGATTGAAATAGTGATTACTCCTTTATAATGACTGTCATTAAGAGCCATTACCTTTAGCAAAATCCAGCTAATGACCTTTAGTGATGTTTTTCTTCATGACTTCAGGGCTATGGATGTTGGTAGCATATGTGTATTTCCAGCGTGTTTTAATCTCTGTTCTTCTGAAGGTATGACACGGTCCGTCTGCAGAATGTGTCCAATGATTTCCATGTCTGCTGTTTCCGACTGGCGTGCCAAGAAAAACCTGAGATAATTTAATGCCCCATCCCTTGGTGCTAAGCAGCGTTCAGTGAAATAAATGACTGTGGTCGGCTTGAGGGAACACAAACGGGACAGACAGACCACTTGGCCTCACTCAGAAGTAATCCGCAGGGGACCATGAGTGAATTGAAGTAGCCGAGGTGCAAACACAGCAGTTCTTGTCTGGCCTCCATTGTTGCAGCCAAAGCAGAGCGAAATCATCCTCATATAGCGTCGTTTTTGTCACAGAAAGGCATACATTTGGCATATTAGCGAGTAGAACGGATCGGGGGAAGGTCTCGGTGTCGAGAAAACAAGATGTTCGGGATTGAGAGCGTGTGGGGGAGCTGGAGGAAGCTGGAGCAGTAGGTTCGGGTAGCGGAGCCAAAACGTTTGGGACATACTCTGGAAAGAATGAGGAGCTCTCTCCCCACTGATGTCAGTGTTGGAACAGCAGCCATAGCACGTGACATCATCCAGAGGTTTCCTTGGTATCCGCTGATAGTGCATGTGTGTGTAGGTGGGTGGTGATAAGTTGGGGAGGATATACAAGAAAGCGTGATGGGCTTTAGAAGAAGAGGATCGGTGTTACGATATATTGAAAGGATTAGAGATGGAATGAGCGGGGGAGTTGAAGGCAATATGATAAGAGTAAGAGGAGCAGTGCAAAGGGTTTGGAGGCCTTTAATAGGGCTGGGATGAAGCGGGGTTGTGGGGCTCCCGTGGTGCAAACAGAGCCAGGAAAAAGCAGTAAAAACATGCATTACATGAGATTTATGCTCGTTAAGAGCTTTAATTTTGTGATGGCATGATGAGTTTCACACACCCTGCTTCCTCATCTTTACCTTCTTCGGTTTTCCAACCATTCACTCAGCACCCCTTGTTTAAAGTTCACAATTCAGTCATCTAAGGTAAAGATAGATATAGAAGATATCACCTATAGAGGTAGCCTACTCCTGATGTGCAACTGTTCACAAAGAGTACGCACGTAGGTGTCTTGTGGCTCGGGTCTACATGACTTTGTCTGGTGCAGAAAAATGAAAAGGTATTTAGGCCCTGTTTCCACAAAGCACTAATATGTATCTTGGTACAGTAGATCTGATCTCAGTGGACAGATCTGAAAAACAATGGACGTGGTCTTCTAAACTGAGCTGCAAGTTGCTGAGGATGCACTTAGATTAGGTCACCGAAGCCCTATTCAGGCAGAGGTGTCACCAGAAGTCCTTGGCAACATTGTCAGACACTTGTAACCAGCCAAACATGGTTGATTTACATACAACAAGCAATTCGGGTGAGGTTTCTGAAGCAAGGTGTAGAGGATCCACCTCATCTTACACTCAGCTGCCACAGTTTATGAGGTGAATTGTGGTCTGTTAGGTGTTTCTGTTATTTAGCCTACTCTCATTGATATAAATGAGATGAAATGATAGAAACCCCTGTATAATGCTAATCACACTACCACAAACTGCAGCCTCCAAAATGGCCGTACAGTTGAACCAACACCTCTCTAGTTTCAACACAAACAACAAATGTATTGCAAATGTGTACGTTTTATTTTCTGTCGACCTGCACTTTTCCCACAGATGACATCAAGTCAGTGGGGATGCAATGCATTTGAGATGGGTTTGAGAGGCACTCGGACTCCATGTGTGAACTGCAATCTGTCCAAGCTGGATTTAAACCGTTTTTCCAGAAGTATCTGAGTACATGCTTTCTTGATTAAAGTAGAGAACTTAACACTTTGTACTTTATTGTGTAAAAATGCATAATGTTACTTTTGAATGGCATATTGTGGCGTTGCATATAGGCCTAGCCAATGATATACCTTAAAACACCCAAAAGGTTTTTCCAAAGCCTACAATCCTAATTTTCACCTTTCCTATACAGACTTGTTTCTGTGGTCACGTTAGTCTGCATTATCTTGTCCAAGGTATATGTCATGCTTCACTGTTAGAGCACACTACTTCTATACATTTCAGGCTGAGGAATGGGACGTAGACCGTAGCCCCATGGAAGATGGAGTTTCCACCATGGATAATTGGAAAGATTTCCCTAAATCATGTCAGATGTTCTTTCGCCCCCTTATTCCCTCTGTTATTCCTTTACTGTGTCAGCGAACCCTGAAGTGTGCCCTCAGCACTTTTTTTTTTTGAATGTAGATTTCAGCAAACGGCCAAGCCAAACACTCGGATGTCTGCGTCTGAGGGGAGCCGCGCTGGTTTCCACCTCCCCAAATGAACGGGAAATGGGAATATGGCTGCCTTTAGTCCTTAGAGACGTGGAATTACAATCTTACACAGAAGGGAGTGTGATGGGGGGGCTGGGACGCTGAGGGTTAAAATGATGGAGAGGATGTCCTTGAGGTCTGGTAAAAACGTTCATGCTGTATATTTGTTGGAGTGGGACAAGTTTAGAAATACACATACATACACCTACAATATGTATCTAGTTTGTTTGTGTGTCCGTTAACATTTTTGTATGTGTGTGTGTGTGTGTGTGTGTGTGTGTGTGCTGATTTTTGGCCCCTGTGTGGCGAGCTGACCTCTGCAACGTGTTGTTTGGTTTTCGTGGTCAGGCTGGAGTATGCCCAGGCACTGGGACTGTGAGTGTGCCGTTGTTGGGCTGGCAGCGGGACCAAGTCCTGGCTCGGGGCTCGGGGCTGTTGAAATATGTTGTGAAAGGAGCTTGCCTTAAAATGCAGCCAGAGCTGGGACCTCCCAGAGTCTTATCCTGCTCTGTGGGGCCCTCCTGCCCACTTTCCTTTTTCTGACATATGACCAGAAACAGGATGAGAAGCTAGACTTGCATTAAGCTGCTCTGTCAGCGTTGTGTGAGGTGTAAAAGGTGAACATCAACAGAGCCATTATCAGGCGTCCCAGAGGATGTGAGGAAATAATGAGCATTCGTTTGCGCTGTTTATGTCATGCTATGCTACTCTAAGCCAAGAAAGTGGTGATCAGCAGGGGGTCGCCTGACATCACCCCAAGACCTTACTCTAATCAAAATAAGCCTCCGTGGGGCGCCCTTCCCCTCATGCTTGAAGTATGTGTGCGTGTATAAGAGAGAGGAACAGAGCATATATATGTTTTAACAGCTCGCAGTGCAATAATTTACCCATTCATTAGCTGTCCGCTGTGATGGGATGGTTTTGAAACCACACCACTATTGCTTTCCAGCCCATGCATCACATATTTTTATTCAGAAGAGGGAACACAATGAGCTCGGGTCCACATTTGCACGACTGTGGTTCAGGTTCAGATGGAGACAAATGTTTGGCTTCATGCTCATTAGAGCACTCTCCTGCCCCCACCTGGAATCAACCAGAACATCCAGCAGGGATACGGGGAAGGGGGGGGGCTGCTTTAACTTGCAGCCCTGTAATCACGCATGGATTCCTCTGAATGTTACCCGTGTGCATGCAGGTGTTTGTAACATGAAGTATGGCCGCTGCTCACAGCCACAGGCTCCACACGAGGAGAGCGTTGGCCAGGAGAAGAGTCGTATTTCAGCTGAATCCAGGGAGATGCTGACAGCAGCAGCCCTGTTATTGTCTGAAATCTCTGCCTTAAGCACCACTCTGATCTGCCACATGATCCCCCAGAGTGGAAAATGTCACTGTCCCCTCTCAAGTCGGAAAGATGATTGCATGTCTTTCATGGCTTCCCCAAAGGTTTGGGTGTGATTGTACAATTCCATGGGGTCTTTCTTTCTTCTTCTCTGTTTGGGTGCGGGGTTGGTGGTGCTATGTGTGTCTGTGTACGCATGTGTTGCTCTATATTACTCATCTTACATGTGGCATATTTCGGTCTGCGTTTGTGTCACGTTTCAGCGTTCTGTTGATGCGACTTTTGACGAGAGGAATGAGCTGTCATTTCCTGTCCGTTTTCAGTGTTGGGGTTAACCAATCGGCCCTAACGAATTCCGAATCCCTGACTCTGCACATACAGTAGTTACAGTAGAGTAAAATATAGAGAGATAGCTTCCATATACAAGACTGGTGTAAATATCTCTTGCGTTAATGGGCTGCTGGACTGAGTTGACCATTCAGCGCCAGAATACTGAATGAGAAATTCTGCATTAGCATACAGCTGGAGTACAGTATAGGAATAATTACTGCTTTCCCACGTCTGTAAAACAGCAGCTTATATAACGTTTGGCACCAGAATCCGTCGAGCGGCGTCCGGTGAAAGAGCAGCTCTGGCTCAAAGAAAGGAAATCAAAACCAGCTTTAGTGGTTGTCACGGTGGATCAAGACTTTGACAATAGCTGTACTGTGGAGGTGGTGTACAGTTTTCATGGGAACGCATGCACCGTGTGCCTTTCCTATCGACACAGAAAATATTTACGTGCAAAGATGGCAGATGGAAATGACGATATGCAGACTTTTTGGCACAAAGTTGCAGTTTAGTTTCCTATTATTGTTTATATCTGATAAAAATCTGAAAAACAAAGAGGTTTGCTCTTCAAAATAATTTGAATTCTATATAATTACTATTATAAAATATAATTATTTGTATAATATTGTGGCAAAACATTTTTTAATTTGCACGTCAGTCAATTTACTAGTTTACTACTACTTTACTTGTGTTGATCTGGAGGAGCTTCATCAAGTCTCAGAGAATAACCCGTGGTGATGTCATCGGGGGTTATTGGGCTTGGAGTCTACGCATTTACAGAAAGTTTTCACCGCAAACCGGCGTGATGACGTCAGCATTAACCAGGCAGGGAGGGTCAAATGAAGAGCGGCAATGAGTTTGCATTATGGGAAATGTAGGATCCAGCATTTTTGGCGCTTCACCTATAGCTCAGGTCCACAGACCCCGATCCAGCTTCTTCTTGTCCATTCTTCCCCTCTCACATGCCTTTGGCTTTAGAGTTAGTATCATGTGCAGCCATCAGCTTTTTCCAGACTCAATAAGATCCTTATAACAACGCACTTTTCTTTCTAGGCATCTTTCTTTCTCTGTGCACATGTCACACATCATTAAAACATTTTCTGCCACGGTGCTCTCAGTGCTGCGAGGATGCTCTCATTAATGCTTAGGTGTGTGATTAATTATCTCAACTTGGTACAATTAGGATCACAATCGCTTGTGGTCAGGATCTAGCCTGACATTCCTTTGGCTGCTCTGGGAGATGGAGAAAAGGAGTGTTGGATGGGGGAAAAGAGAAAGGAACGCAGAAGAATGGCATATGAATAGGAAAGCGGTCGCGATGCTCCAGACGGCAGGGCTGTTTTGTTGTACGGAGGACTCATTCCTTTTTGAGTGTGACCTCATTTCAAACACTGAATTCCCATCATCCTCTTTCAACGCAGCTGCGGCACACGGCCTTGCCAGGATAAGAGGGAGACAGACTGTCAAACTGATAGCAAGTCAAGACTTTAGACACATGGCTCAGAGGTAGCCATTTGAAAGTTTCCTGGGAGGTCCGAGTTCATGGCTGCAGAGAGCTGTGTAATGGCTGCTCCAGCATTTCCGTCTTGGAGGAAGTGTTGGGATTTGTTATCCCGCTTCCACCATAAACCCGGCGGATAACGTGAGCCAAGGATGGAGCAGGAAACATTATCTCGTGGGGTGTTTTGCAAGGGTTATTAAAGGATCCGAGGCAGGGAGTTCTGTGTGGTATGTTCGAGTGTAGCAACGGGATTGGTGCTTCTCAGTGAAGTGTCACTGGTTAGACCACAAATGCAATCCATTTATGTTTGTCAGACAAGAAAGCTATCGGTGGAGAACGTAAGCTGGAAAGACATGTTGAGGGATTTCAGATTTTTGGCAATTGGACATAATTAGAAACACTGTGTCCTCTGTGGCGGTTCGTTCCCATGGTTGCATCGCTTCGTGATCCTCATACCCCCTGAAAATATATTTGTTTCAGCTAAGTTGACGTTGTGTTTGATTGATGTGGAGTGACATCACTGGGTTTGGAAGTGTCATGTGGACATGTTTGGATAGATACAATACAGCCTATTTGTGCAATATGCATTCTGTTAAGGAACATGTGGCAAACACACACACACACACACACACACACACACACACACACCCAGCTCCCTATGTAGCCTGGGGATCCTTCTGAGCCTTTTCTTTTTCCCTCTTGTTCTCTCTTGCTCTTTTTCTAGCAACCTCCTCTGTTCTGTCTCTTTTTCCTTTTTTAGTTTTCTCTTCCTTTTTTAAATCTCTCACCTCTGCCACGGCCCCACCCCCCTTCACCCCGGCTCAGCATATGCACTCCTTTAAGTCAAACGGCTCCGGTCAGCTCTCTGAAGCTGCAGGTCTGCGCATGTTCTCCACGTCGATCCATTCATCTTACACAATCTGCCCAAAGGCAAAATCCACTCACGTCCCATTCAGATCTGGGGCAGAATCATTCATCTTGCGTGCGTGTGTGTGTGTGTGTGTGTGTGTGTGTGTGTGTGTGGGTTGTGTGTGTTTGTTTGTGTCCGCAGCTACATGACGTCAGTTGTTCCATGTTCTCCTGTAACTCCACTCTGTTTGCTGTAAGCGTTTTGTCTCACACTCTGGTGCTCAACTCTGATGCGAAACGACACTCTTGGAGCCCGGACAAAGTTCTTCATCATTTAGTCACCCTCAGATTCTCCCAGCTTGACCTAGTTTCAGGACTGCCTGTTCTGCATGTGGTGATGCTGCGCGCAGATGTTCTCCCTCATCTTCATTTGTTTATATTCTTTCATTTCCCCCCCACAGGTCACAGAGTGTGAGACCGCCGCCTCTGTCACTGTTGATTGTTTGCTTGTTTATTTACATGCACAACTTGTATCTGGTTTCCCTGAGACTCATGACTTCCTGTTTCTTGTGGTTTCCAGGGAGACATCCAGAAGCTAATGATTGTAGCAGACCATCGTGCTGCGTATGACTACTGTGAGCACTACAGTCCCGATTGTGACGTGCCAGTGCCCGACCAGCCTCAGAACCAGGACCCCAACACCGATGAATATGTGAGTAACGAGACCTTTCCTCTCTTCGACTTTAGGTTTTTCATCCTAATGTGTTCTTTTCTAACTCGGAGCTTGGAGTGCAGCTTTGTAAAGGCCATTACATCGCCCATTACTAGAGGCAAGAAAACCACCAAGTGTTCTCATGGCTGACCTTACTCAAGGAAGTTCATTTCCCTTAATCCATAATTGTCTCTAATACTCAAATCAGATCTCGGTTGGATCCTGTGCTGAAAAGAGCCTCTTGGCTTATGCAGGAGAACTGCACTCTGCCAGAGGAAAGTGCTGACTGGGAAGAACAGGGTTATCAGGCTGTGCAGTTAGTTAATAATGTTCAGGAATGATGTGGTGCCTGCCTAAGCCTGCATCCCTGCTCCGTGCCGTTTTCTGCACTGAATACCAATAGACTGTGTGCATGCTGAGTAAAGGTGTGTCAGACAAGTGCTAAAATATGGACAGGAAGCTCTTCTGCTTGACCTTTTCCTTGCCCTGGGCCTGTCAGTGTGCCTGCAAGGTACACGCAAATTTGACCTGGGTAATTTTTCTCTTAAAATTGGTGACTGGTTCATTAAGAAAGCAGTGGAAAAGTAATTTGTCATAGAGTTGTAACAAGTTGCAACAAGGAGATACAGCACAAGGGTTCCGCGAGTAGAAGCCATTCCTGTGTGCTTCTGATCGATGGCCACTCTGTTGCACATATATCAGCCAGACCCAGCAGCTACCGAGCAGTGAATCATATTTAAAATATGTTTTTCATAATTGATAGTGTTTCTTTCTCTCACTGTCAGTGTAACGTTTCTCTCCTTTAGAACACAGAGGAGGACAGCTACTATTATGAATACCCTTACTATGATGACGGAGATGGCAAGACTGATACAGAGACAACCCCAAAAGAAGTCAAGGTAGTCTACCAATATAAGTTTTGCAACAAATGGACTTCACGTATTAATGTAGATGCAATCATATTGTTTCAAATGCACCAATGCACCCATCAACAATATCCTCTCTGTTTCACAGGCTGGCGGAGACACAGTGATGGAGGTTCTGGGGGGCGATTCTGACAGAGCCGGCGGCAAAGTCTCGACCTCCATCTCCACTGGCTCATCCTCTGGCACATCCTCATCCAGGAGCTCCTCTGCGAGCTCTTCAGGTACGGCCAATGGCGAAGGCGACGCCTACGGAGAGGAGACCAGCCCTTACGATGGCTACGACAACTATGAGCCCTACTATGACGAGTCCACAGCATCGCCTGATGGGGACACGGGTGGACGTTTCACCATCACCAGCATTGGCACCGGGGGTGAGCTGGATCTGGGAGCAGGCGGAAAGATTGACCCGGATGCAGGGACCAGAAGGACGGTCATAACCAGTGGAGGAGGAACTTCAGTAACCATCTCTAGCAATAAGACATCAGTAGGTTGACATTAATCACACTGACATCCTCACTGACCTGAAGCGCTAATAGAGGTATTGACAAGCTGTTAAAAAACATTTTAAATCCTATTCTTTACCTCATTATATACTCTATGCAAGGCCAACCTGTACTGATGTGTGGAATACATAGCAGGGGCTTCTTTTGGCCCTTCCTCGTGTTATAATCTACCAATCCACATGGGGGAAGCAAAGCTAATGTGAATACATTTATAAAAGCCACCATGGAGGAATAAATGCTTTGCATCTTTGCAGCTTTGGGAAAAGAAATAGTATAGTAAATAGCAGTTTTGGGCAGTTGGTTGGGCAAAACAAGACATTTAAAGAATTTGATATGGGAGTTTTCCATTTCCATTTCTCCTGACATTTTATAGATCAGAAGATTATCTGTAGATTTATCTGTAATGCAAGGTTATGTTCTCGTTTTTCTAGGTTGTTTGTTTAGGGGTTAGGGTTTACACGGGAAGTAACCTCTTCATTGTCAGGCAAGCAACGCTGCACATTTCAGACAAAACGTTTTGCCTGTGAAGAATACAAGGAACATCCGTTGCTTTGCCCATTTTGTTGTTGTGCCATGTCCCTAACAATCCTTTGAAGGATTGATTCTTATCTTCCAATTTATCCTGTGATTTCTACCTATATCTGCAGTATATATTTATAACTATATCTGTGTTTTTATAGGTAGGAGGTTCCTATGATGACTATGGCGATGGATATGATTATGACGTGGACAGCCAGTACACCACTGGTGGAGGCGGTGGCAGCAGTACAATTCACATTGGTGGGGGGGGAGGCAGTAGCACTGTGCACACCAGCGGTGGAGGACGCGGTGGCAGCAGCAGCGCAGTTCATGTCAGTGGAGGTGGAGGAGGCGGCAGCAGCAGTACAGTTCATGTCAGTGGAGGTGGAGGAGGTGGCAGCAGCAGTACAGTCCACATTGGAGGTGGAGGAGGCGGCAGCAGCAGCAGCAGCAGTACAGTCCACATTGGAGGTGGAGGAGGCGGCAGCAGCAGCAGTACAGTCCACACTGGAGGTGGAGGAGGCAGCAGCAGCAGCAGCAGTTCTACCATCACCATCGGGGGCGGGTCTGCCGGAGGTGGTTCTGTGTCCGTAGGAGGTGGTTCTGTCTCTGCGGGAGGATCTTCCACCACTGGAGGTGGATCAGCCAGCGCTGGCACAGGAGCAGGGGGCTCCATCGCCACCGGAACGGGCCTGGGCGTGGAAGGCGAGGATGACTACACGGATCTGGACGGGTTCAAGGAGGAGCGCATCGTCGACTATGGTGACGGCTACGATACCTATGACGACCTGGATTATAACGACAAAGAGCTGCCTGCTGAGAAAGATCAGTTTTCTGGAGAGGTGAAAAATAATGGAAGGACATGCTGTCAAAGACATACTCCTGAAGATGAGGAGGATAGCGTGATGAGGGGTGATGAAGAGTAGGGGGGCTGATTGTGTTTGTTTCTGTGTGTTTGGTGTGTAGGTCAACGGAGCTCGCGGCGAGAAGGGACAGAAGGGAGAGCCTGCTGTTATTGAGCCTGTGAGTATCGCTATTTGAACAACATACTTGAGCAACAGATGTAGGCTGTGTGGGCTTGTGCACGTAGGGGTGTGTGCGTGGATGTTTATATTTGACCGTACTTATGAATGATCCCCATGTAAACACAATCCACCCCTCACTTCTGAATGAGAATCCTAAGGCCAAACGCACTCATTAGGGCCTACCAGACCTTTCTCCGTGGTGTCGTTGGGCCAGGCCTCGCTCCTGGCTGGTCATCAGGACGACAGCATAAACATTTGGAGAACGACCATGAAGGGATTGTCAATAATCTCTAAACACAGTTTGGGTAGTGTGTAAACACCGGAGGAGGTGAGGGAATACAAAGGGAGTAAGGGAGACTTGCATATCTGCCAAAACCTAAGCTTTTTTAAAATGCAAGCAGGTGGAATACATCCGACCCTGATTCAGACACTCATATATACGAGTCCTTTTGTGTGCTCGCATAGGTGCATCAGACTAAAAAGGAATTCCTATCTCTAATACAACTACAGCTGTTTCACGTCAAACAAATGTCACTGAGCTCCACTGAGTATACATGCCTCCGTGACTGAGTGTCTTCATGTTTATACGCGAGAGCAGAAAGGATTGTGTGTCTTAAGTCCACTTCTTTGATGATCGTTCGTTTGAGAATGTTCGCGTGCACATCACCACCCGGCGTGTCGTGTCTCTTGGTTGGAATGCAAAAAGCTGATACGGACGCCGTTGCACACAAACACGAACGCGTACACACCCAAGGTCTAGCCCCTTTCCCCATCACACACACTGCAGGCGAAACATGGGGCATAACCTCGGGAGCATCGAAGATCAATTGCAGGATGAAAATGCTCTGCGGTTACAGCCTGGGGGTTGATGAAAACAAATCCCGAGATCACATAATTCAAATAGGTTTGGATTCATGTGTCGGTTTCTGTCCTCAGTACAAGAAGCAGGAAGCCAAAATGGTTGCCACAAGAGCAAACAAACAAAGCAATATCTCTGTAGCCGCACAGCTGCAACAATGCATCTGTAAGTCAGATGCTTGTGAGTCCGCACTGCACTGATACGGCTTCCTTGCTGTTTTTGCCTGGACAGTATACAGTATGTTAGAAATACTCTTGGCTAAGTATAATTCCAGAAGATGCTGTCGTTGAATATATTATAATATTTTAAAGCACAGGCACATGCATGAACTGGTTTTCTGCTGCATGCATGATCGGAGATGATCCGGCCTGCCCGTGTGAACAAATGAATGATCACTGAGAGCCTCAGAATCTCTGCGGCCATTCACCCTCCTGTTCTCCGTGGATTCTTTGCGAGCGTAACTGAAATGACAGGCAGGTATGTGCATTCGTTTAGCAAAGACGTTTGAGATGGAAAGATGATGGGCAGGAGTGTTGGGACATGCACGCATGTACACAAAGCGCTAGTATAAACGGAATCAGACGCTTGTAAGTGCGTCTGTACACTGAGATTGCTGCAAACAGACATGTACTTATGAGATAGTTGTGGGGACGCTTGTGGTATCTGATGATCTCTGTCCTTGTGTGTTTCAGGGAATGTTAGTGGAGGGTCCGCCTGGGCCTGAAGGGCCAACAGTAAGTCAATATGTCTCAAATTGTGCCACTCCAATTCTTTTCCCCTCTTGGCCTCGTGATCCCTGGCATTATGTCGTGTAATCTCTGCAGATAAATAAAAGCTGATAACGGTTTATGTCACTCATTCTTCTAGTTTGTTTATGCGATGTCCTCTGGATTAGGAAAATGCAAGTTTTAGTGCTTGGCTGTGAAAGTCCTTGGCTGCCTGACTCCTCATGCAAAGGGAGTGGCCAAAACAGCTCCCCCCGAAGAGATATGGACTTGCCCAGATGTTGAAGAACTAAATTATTTATCTAGGACGATTTTTCAGACACAGTTGCTCTTGACACCCTGCAGATGGAGTCCCACGGCGGCCAGCCATTCAACTGGTTGAGCTATGGACAAATAACGAGGGCCTCACAAAGGATTTACAACTCAACAAGCTGTCCCATATTGCCTCATGCATTCCTTTCTCCCATGTGTGACCACTTTGAAAAGATAATGGCTAGAACCTTTAGAGGAGCGAATATGCCCTTTTCTTTGTGGTGCATTGTGTATGTATGATGTGTGTAAAATGAGATCTTTTGCTTAAAATAGGGTCTCCCCGGACCCCCGGGTTCTTCTGGCCCACCAGGCAGTCCTGGAGATTCTGGAGAGAGGGTGAGTATAAATTGCATATGTCACACTCATTTTCAAAGCTCTAGAAATCCAGGAAATAACCAAATTCCTTCCTGTGTCCGTGCACTTGTGCTTGTGTTGTTTTCCGTCTAAGGGTCCACCGGGTCGTCCTGGTCTTGCTGGTGCTGATGGTCTGCCAGGTCCCCCTGGAACTGTCCTCATGCTGCCTGTAAGCAAATTACAGTTGTTAAAAGCAGAAAAATAGGAAACGCTGTCTGTTTTCATGTTTACCCAGCTCAAAGCACTAAAAACATTTTCCATGTGGCGCTACGTCCATGTTTAACCTTGTTTAAAGCCAAGTATGATGTATATGTCTCTGTTTTATTAATAACTCTTGACATGTGGTTTACACAGTGTAGTGGAATGAGGGCCGTTTTTAATAGATCTGTCCCTCGCAAATATTTTGTCATGTAATTCTGTGCTTTAGCAACCCCTTGTGGCACGTTGAGTAAGTGAGATAGACCCCCCCCTATCACCTGGGATGCTCAGTCTCCGCTGTTTTGACTCCATGTACCCAGGTCGACATATTATAGGACTTTCTCTACATACATAGTTTGAACTTATTGCACATTCTTTAGCCAAATCTTAAGCTCTCCTATCGCGTGTCCTTCTAGGAAATCGTCTAGCTTCAGACAGGAAGCAATGCAATGTCGTCTGTTCTCACCGCAGCTTCAGCTGCATCCAGCGATTCGACGGCGACAGTTACACAGCCACGATAACGACTTCCTACGCTGTCTACCTTTTTTGCTTCCTTTCCCTTGTACTTGGAAGATGTCTGAAACTGCTGCTGTTGGACCTGATTACTTGTGCAGATGTAAGGTTGTGGTTTCAGGGGTCCGCAGAGCTGTCTGGGTTTGCCATGTGGCGAGCTCCGTCTGGGCAGGAACTCAAGTCGTTCTGGTGTATCCACTGGCAGAAAGCACAACCAGAAATCCGATCCCAGAGCTCCAAGCCTAATGAGAAACATGCATTTGTTGTTTCACCCTCCTTTCACCAGAGGACTCTTAGGGTCTGTGTTGAAAGTATGGAATCAACATGATATGGTTAAATGTGTTAAATTGTGTTTTTGCTTAGCTTGCCCACTTACGTTCATCCACCAGTGATGCATCCTTTCTTTATTTCCTTTGGACAGTCTGTGTTTTACTCTTTCTCTTGCTAGTCAACAATTTAATGTAGCAGAACATTTTGTTCAAGGCTTGGTGATGCGAAGGAATGTCAGTAAAGAAATGAGTACTGGAGAAGGAATGACAAAAAAAACGTGGAAGAGAGGAAAACATCGAAGACAGACCAAAAGGCTAACAGATTGGCAGGTAGAAAATAAGAAATAGCTGCATATATTTGATTGTGACTAAGATACCACAGGGCCAATACTCAATCAAACTCGGCAGAAATTTAGACCTGAGAACCTCTGGAGCCCTGGAGAAGTGTAGTTTATGGTGGGTGAGCTGCAGTAGATCTGAGGCAGCCCTGATGTTCTGAATCAGCTGTTTGTATTTTGCTTCTTGGTAACAATGTTCCTGTGGTGGTGAGATCCTGCACACATCCTGCGTCCTGAATTTCGCTGTTGTGTTGCTGTGCATCTGTAAACCAACCTACAGCCAGCCTCCTGTGGACTGCGCTATCTAGCGCAACCCATGACCCAAACAAACCTGTGCTGCACCACAAGCCTGGATATCCACCTATGGTGCAATGCCGCCTTATCACCACCAGATGCCAGTAGAATTCAAAGCTCATGGCCTGCAGAGGCAGCCTTTAATGGTGCTGGTTTGGCAGCTGGAGGCTGATGCTTAGCTCAACATCTGTTGCATAGTTTCGTGATTGGGACACTGCATTACAGAAAAAATAATGAAGATACTGCTGGGAATAGATGTCAGTATTTAAACTAAAATATTTATTTTGCTGCAATGACTTTAGTCGTGCCACATTTTATCTCAGCCATTACTTTTGCATTTTGCCAGTGCCTGCTGTGTGCTGGTATTATCTCTACTGGAGCGAAGTCTCACCAGTCTGTGATTCCCTCCATAGTTCAGATTCAGCTCTGGAGGTGACTCTGGACAGAAGGGACCTGCTGTATCAGCACAGGAGTCCCAGATGCAAGCCATCATGCAGCAGGCTAGGGTAATACTTCACATACAAACACATCAGACTTCAGTAGTTAATATTATACTGTATATAATTATGTATGTTTCTTTCCTCCATTATCCAAACTTGATTCTCCTGTCTTACTTTTTCTTATTGTTTTGTTAATGTTTAGATGTTTTGATTCAGTCTTCTAGAATTTCATATTATAATATCTTTGTTGTATTTTTACATTAGTTGATTTTTTTCCGCGTTTCTTTGTACCTATAGCACTTTACATACGTCACTGGCACTCAGTATTATTATTATCACTGTTACATTTTATTTTTCTGTTTCTGTTTCTGTTTCTGTTTTCTTAACCCTGCGAGTTGCTCACAAGCATGCATAATTCATATAGAAATTCACACACAGAACTACAGAACAGGCACAAGCAGCACCCACATGCAAAAAGCTAAATCCATGTTATAGTTAATCATACAACAGCTAAACAGCTTTTAATCTTTTATCCTTTATGTATTCCACTAACTCCTCTCTTCCCGCTTGTGTCCAGCTGGCTATGCGCGGCCCTACAGGTCCAATGGGTTTGACTGGCAGATCCGGCCCTCTGGTATGTGTTTCACAATCACCACACGGCGAACGCGGACTCAAACTCAAATCAAATTTTCACGTCAAATATTTGTTGTTGTAGTGCGCAGTACACAAACCTAATATACAAACAGTTTGTAGCTGAGTTGAGAACGTTCTTTTTTTTTTCTCAGGGTCCTCCTGGCGTATCCGGACTGAAGGGAGAGTCTGGAGAGGCAGGTCCTCAGGTACGAGATATGCACATTTTAGCATTAACCTAATCCAAGCAAACCCCATGTTAAAGCTTGTTAACATCAACACTTAGTTATCCTTGTAACCCTTAAAAGCAGTAATATACAACTTTTCTTGTTTTAGCATGATACCTCAAATAAAGAAACGCCTCTGAATTTACAATAAGTGTTTCTGTTTCAGGGACCACGTGGACCTTTGGGATCCCCTGGACCCTCTGGAAAGCCCGGCAGAAGGGTAAGCGTGACACAAGTCAAGTGAACACCGAGATCTGCAAAGCATGCAACATATTACTTTCTGATACTCATACAGCCTAGGTTATATAGAATTCAGAATGCTAAATTAAAATCCAGGCATATTCTAGTCTTCGGAGTGCATTTGCAGTGATCCTACTGATCTGTTAGACATGTTATGTAACTGTTGTTATTTTTGCAGGGTCGCCCTGGATCCGACGGTGCCAGGGGAATGCCAGGACAGTCTGGACCTAAGGTACCTTGTCTACCTTAATTATAATACACTTCAATGCATATTTCATGCGTATCTCATGATGCCAGTTTAAAACTTGTTTTGGCTTTCCTTCGTCAGGGAGACAGAGGGTTTGATGGTCTGGCTGGACTTCCTGGTGAAAAAGGACACAGAGTACGTTGTTGTTGTGGTGCTATTTAAAAAGAAATTGTGTGTGTATTTGTTTTGATGTGCGCCACTGTTACAATCTAAATGTTTGTTGTCATAGGGTGAATCTGGACCCTCTGGACCTCCTGGCGGCCCTGGAGAGGATGGAGAGAGGGTAACAGAGAAGAAAATATGATTTCACACCTCTTTTTTTCTGTTTGGCCCTTTTTTTCTTTTTAGTTCTATCAGCATAAGAGGGCTGATAGATTGTTATTGTTATGAATCAGAAAGAGAGAAATGGCTTCTTCCTCTTGCCAAACTCACCTTTTCGTTTGCTGTTTCACATCCACTTCCTCTCCCTCTCCCCTTTCTCACTCAGTTTTCTCCTTAATATTTTTTTTTTTTTTATCTCTGCCCACTTTTATCTGCTTCTAATCCCCCTCGCCATCCTCATTACCCACAACTGATGCAACCTGATCCCCTCTTCCCATGCTTCTTCTTTGTGCCTTCCCACAATCCTCGGATCTCACACATCCTCACTTTATCCTCCATTATCATTCACTGCCTGTCCAACATTCTGACTCGTGACCTCTCTTTCCCAGGGAGATGATGGAGAGATCGGACCCAGGGGACTTCCTGGGGAACCAGTGAGTGATCGCATGTATTGCCATTTGGTCTTACACTGAGAGATTGTGTGATAGAGCTGCTCTCATCGTGTCACTGTGTGAGCGAACAATCAAATGGTCTTATTATATTATATATTATTTGCAGACTGCAGCCACTGTTCATATTCATATAAATGGAGATTTTTATGTATTTATTTTGCTGGGAAGTGTGTGCAGATCAGGTTTTGCTAGTGCTTCATCTGTCCAAGAGAATCTGTTGGAGGTGAGAAATGCAGGCAGTTCACTTCAAGCTTGTTATAATAGCTTCCCACTCTCTCAGGCAGGATATTCCCCACCGAGGGGGAGAGAGAGAGAGAGAGGGAAGGAGAAACCATCAAAAAGCCCTTGATATCTGCGGTTATGGCTTATTTTGTCCACCAGGGTGTGCTACATTGGTTTGAATTCACACTTCCAGGACAGTACGTCTTGTTAGGTAACTGTAGCTGGGAGGCAAAGCACAGAAATTCAAAGCATTGTTTGATAGCCATAGCTGTGGGGAATTAATGTGTGGTAAAGCAAAAAGAAAAAAAGGAAGGGGTTTCAGCTTTCCCCTCACAATCAGACTCTGTAGAATATGCTCAAGGACATTTGGAAAGTCAGGTTGTTTCAAGAAGTATAATTTCCAAACTTGATTTAGCTGAACGTGTTTAATAATTCATCAATCCTTTTGCAGGTGCGATACAATTCTCAAACTCATTTCCCTTCTTTTTTTTTTTTTCCTAGGGGCCCCGTGGTTTGCTGGGACCAAAAGGACCTCAGGGACCTCCTGGACCCCCTGTGAGTTCCTCTCACCTTTTCATATCCATGTGGTTACAACGGATTTACTGTTTAGAGAGCAGAATCCATTTTCTTTTCTTCTTTTTTTTTTTTTACATCTCACTGGCAACAAGAACAAAAGACACAGCAAACAACACCCACAGGGAAATAGAAAACTCAATATATTTCAGACAGCATACACAAAGAGTAGCATATGTTATTGAGTTTAACTTCAGTATTTCAGACGCATGGCTACAGCGGAGCAGAGCTTAAACCTAATGTTTATATTGCTTCAGCAAATTTAATTTAACACGGGCAGTGCACATCAGTAGTGCGCATCAAGTGGCTTATTTTCAACTATTATCCCCGTGCAGGACGCAGAGATGCCAAATACAAGAAACCATGCACTGAAATTTAGATCGTGAATGTGCAAACGCCGAGGTGTGGTTTACAAGCACCTCTTTAAATTTGACAAGAGTGAGCTTTAATAGCTAAAAGTGCAGCCAGAATAGTAGCTTTTTCAGTCTATTGCAGATTTGCTGGACTCTCCTCATTCGCTGCTAAATGTTGTGTCCATCCCATCTGTTGTAGGGCGTCACAGGAATGGATGGCCACCCTGGACCTAAAGGAAACATAGTAAGTGAAGCTGGAATTGATTACATTTCTATATTCAGCATCAGACATTCTCCAAAAACTCAACACACACACACACACACACACACACATGCACACACACACACGACCGTTAGAGTCTAGAAATGCACCCATCTCTTCCTCTTTAAATCTGCCATATTGCCTCATGAGTCTCTCTCTCTCTTATGCTCACACACACACACACCCACACACACACACACACACCAGTACAATAAGAAGATACTTAACAGATAATGAAGAATAGACCGGCTGTCCTTAGATCTATTTGAGCAGTCCGCCATGGCCAGTTGTATCATTCCAGGTCGATTTCTGGTAGCGCCTGGCCATAATGAGAGCGTATCTGGCTGGAGCAGCTTGTCTGTTCTGTTTGGGAATGTTCCAACTAGGTAGAGATGGGGAGATCAACAGCTTTCCCAGACTCTTGGACTGGGGCAACATAATTGATTGCCAGTTATCTGAGGGGGAAAGTGTTTTGTGTTTGTGGTTCAGCAGTTTCTTTCAGCGGGAAAGTAGGTGGGAGAATGTGTGTGTGTGTGTGGCTTCTACCTTGAGGCAGAGCAAGTAATTGTGCTATTTGTCTAAAGGTTTAGGTATAAGAAGGTAATAATGCAATGATGCACTGTTGGACAGCTTCTAATTTATATCTGTTCACTTTTAATCGACCATATGGAGCAACAAATCACCCATGCCACTCACATGGGAAATTTTACTCGAGAAATCTTTGTATTTATAATGAGGTTTCTAAAATTAGCTTAATTTTATTTTACTTTTTTCAGGGACCTCAAGGAGAGCCAGGACCTCCGGGACAGCAAGGCAACCCAGGTGCCCAGGTAACTGATGAACAGGTTGTCTGACGTTATATTTTTCTCTCATCCATCAAACATAATGTTCTGAGCATTTTGTATTCTCTCCGCAGGGACTTGCAGGGCCCCAAGGAGCCATCGGACCTCCAGGAGAGAAGGTAAGATGTCACATGATCACTGACTAACTATTGTGAAACATGTCATTTCTGCAGCTCCACAGGAAGAGAAAAAAAACTGCCAGCTTCATAAAATGTTAATAAACACGGATGTAAAAACCTATAAAATTGCAGGAAATTGTCTCACTCATTTGCATGAGCTGAAAGCCATCTTACTCGGTTCCAAATGCTTATCGCACTATTATGCAAATGCGTCCCCATCCATTACGCAGGACCAAATAGTGCCTAGTAGACAGTACAGATAGATTTTAATCCTGATACATTTTAATCCAATTTCAGCTAAATCAAATTTGCCAGTTTATATGGAGGGTATTCGGTTTACTATTGAGCAGTTGGAATTTGAGAATGAATAATGGAGGTGTTATGTTTCTCCTGAATATACATACATAAAATCCTAGACGGCTGTGGTATTTGATGAAGCCAAATGGGAAATGGGAAAAAGAATAGATGCAAGATCATTTAAGTGAAAATGCTGGTTCTAAGATCAGTCGCCCAGGTTGATCATTAATCATATGAACACAGACCAGATGATTTAATAATAAAAATGGTCATTGTACGCAGTCATACATTTAAGGGGTAATCGCATCAATCTATTGGATGGAGCATTAACTTTGCTACACTGAACACTCACGTCCCCCTCGGGATGAATTGTAATGACGTTGGTCATCCCCTGACTTTTTATTTAGCGCCATCACCAGGTCAAACTTGTAATTTGTCCAAATACGTAAAACTAATGCCCACCATGAGCCTCACCTGTACTTTGTGTTTAGTGCCGATTACGTAGTGTTAGCATGCTAACAGGCTACGGTGAACATGGCAAACCTGCTAAACATCGGCACGTTAGCATTGCCATTGCGAGCCGTCTTACTTCGTGGTGTGTTGTTTGCCCTAACATCTGGTCTTGCCTTTTATCTAGGGACCTACTGGAAAGCCAGGCTTGCCAGGAATGCCAGGAGTCGATGGCCCCCCGGTGAGTTTATATACCACACATCCAAAAAAACAAAAACATATGCATGGATAGCAGCTTTTCTCTATTTTATAATTTGCCATTTGCAAAGCAGCACATGGAAATGCAATGTTTGAAAACCACTTGACACATTCGAAAGACGCCGAGATGGTAATTTGGCTGAAACATATGTATGATACAGCACGTTAGCACAGCTGTGGAACAGTGGATCAACTCGCCCACACACAGACATATATCTATATGCAAACGCTCTCTTCCCCATCTTTGCACTTCACAGCACACCTGTGCTAATCGCAGATGGGCCATAGAAGGCACCAGGTGGCACCTAAGAGAGACGGAGACAAGAGAGGCTGTGAAATATGAATAACTGGAGTGAAAGAGAAAGACACCCGGCGATGGTGGGAAGAAACAAGGGATTTGGTGAAAGGGTGGAAGGAGAGATAGAGGAGAGTGATGAACAAAGTCCCCTGGTGCTTTAATGGCTTTCAGAGTCGTTTTGGTGTAGAAATATCTCCCCGACATTTACACCCTCAGCATTTTTATATCCATCCATTTGTTGCATCTTCCATCAACCGCAGTATTCTCCCTCGCTCTGCTCCATCCCTGCCCCTCATCTCTGCCTTCTGTAGTATCTGTCTCTCCTTCGCCAACCTCTCTCGCATCACTGAAAACCCATCAGACTTTGCGGAGCTCCCTTGTCTCGTGAGAATGCAATCAATTTCCTTCCAACCATTTTTTTGTTGCTTGTTTTCCTTTTTTACCGGACGTCCATATTAGTTGCGTGTTTTTGTGTCTTTGTTTGCACACATGCGTGTACAGTATGTGTGTAATGAATTGTGAAGTCCCAAAACGACCGTTTCGGCTTTTAGATTCCAGTAATAGCCAGTAGTGCATCTTTAATGCTGTGCATTAAGGATAAAAATCCCAAATGAGATTGAACTCTAAATATGGCCCTTATTCCAATTTTCCAGTTTGATACGTCCTCCCATAGTTTTACAACTTAATCCCTCAGTTATACGGGGTGTTGTAGTATTTATGGTGGTAATTATCCTGAAATGAGATAAAATAATATTTCTCTTAATAATTCACAGGGTCACCCTGGAAAGGAGGGGCCTCCCGGAGAGAAAGGACACTTGGTAAGTTTTATTTCTTTCTCCGTCTCTCTTGTGTTTAGAGCTTGCATTTGTTCTTTTTTGCATTCATTTACACTTTTCTAAGTTTCTTTCCCCTCCCATTGTCCTAGTTGAGAGACATTTGCATAAAGCATTTTGCATTAATGTAGATAACATTAGCACCTTGTGTGTGTACTGTAATTGCGTGTGTGCTACGAGCTCTCACCAAACATCTATCTCCCCAGGGCCCTGCTGGCCCTCAAGGACCCATTGGTTATCCTGGGCCCCGAGGCGTGAAGGTGAGATGATTATCATCCGTTAAGAATTAATTTGTGATTTCATCAGCTAGTGGTACCCTGCGATTAACAACTGTTATGGGCTAGTGGTTGCCCATTATCTTAACAAAGTGCCTCTGGAAAATAAAAGCTGTGTTATTATTTCCAAGGTTTGTCCAACAAGAAGCTGTTGTTTGATAAATTAAAAAAAGCCCCAGTTTCCCGCAGTGTTACCTTCCATTAAAAGAGGGGCTGTCTGGAATGGTTCAGTGACCTCTGCTTTTGTCACAGAGACATGAAAACGATCTTAGTGATACAAGGACTGAGACAGGAAAGTCACACCGTATCATTAAACCTTCCACTGAGAGAGGGGATCGCACAAGTGGCTTGACTTCTAGCTTCCAGCGCCCCCCCCCCCGGGGGGGGGGGGGGGGGGAGGGGGGGGGGG
>JAVQJF010002528.1:0-17020 GCA_036023855.1 Gadopsis marmoratus
GAGACCGGTTGACTTTGTTTTCATTGTTTGTTTTATGTGTGATAATTAATGAGAGAGACACTTGGGTGTCAAGTTGTACGTTTAATAATCAGTTGAAATATACTCGCTTTAAGTTAAAACCCACTCTGTGTGTTCCTTGACCCCACCTACACCTGAGTTGAGCCTTCGCTGACGCGAACCACCTCCTACGATGCCACAATATATATAGCATTAAGTCTGCTGCTTCTGACTATAAATATGAAAGGACTTGTGTACGGTTTGTATGCTGTTCTACACACCACTTTACTGTAATTCCTTACCACTCTATATTCATCCTGGTGAGGAAGTCCACTGAAGCAATCATTCAAACATTTTAGAAAACTATACCAGTAGAAGATAAATCGCTTTCTTGCCAAGGGTTAGAGGAGAAGATCAATACCACTCTCATGTCTGTCCCTTAAATATGAAGCAATATATGGTCTGCAGGGCCACCACATCAGGAATGATCAGTAACGCGTTTGTCTTTTCACGGCTCTGTGATTTCCAATTCTTTTCCTAATTTCCAAGACGTTTCTTGGGGAAAAAAAGCACATTAATTTGGTACTAATTTTAGGGAACATGGAGCCAGTTGATGAACCTCCAACTAATTAGTTCAAGCTAGCTGCTCTTTTAGTCAGTGAACAACTTAACATGCAAAAATGTGAACATTTGCCTACAGAGAAGCATGCAGTTCAACAGACAGTCAACAATAATTCCAATGGTAAATAAATAATAATTGAATATTTAAATGGGTGTTATTTAGAGCTTTTCTTTCAAACACATTTCTATTTACCATCTAATTAGTAACAACCCTTTTATTTTCCGGTAATTGTAAGTTTTTACATTTTTAGTAAAACGATAATGTAGTCACCGAATCATCGTCAATCGACAGGAATGACCACAGGGAAGGAATTGTGGAAAAGATTGTTTTAATTTTGTCTTCTAGCTACAAAGTGCCACATGTTTGAACTTTACATACTGTGTGCATTATTGCAGTAAAATAATTACCACTTTTTAAACTAGTGGACCTTTCATGAGCTCATTCATTTGTCTGTCAAAGTGTTGCAAAGTACAAAGTGGTTTTCGTTGTAAAAATAAAACAATTACTATTAAGAAACAGTCTGACTGGATACTCCAGAACATTTAAAAGACACTGGATGGTGAACTTGGGGCGACAATGTTTTTCTCCTGTCAAGCGAGTGTACTGTACAGCACTTTGGAAATAAACTCTTCCAAGTTCAACTTAAACAGCTTGTCAGTGTATCGCCAGCCCACTCTGGGAAGAAGTATGTGTTGTTTGTAAGAGATTGGGCTGAAGAGGACCGAGAAGAGCCTTGGAAAGTCCGCTTGTTTACAGAAGGAACGTTAGCCCTCTCTGTAGGTCTTTCATTTCCTCTGCTATGAAACTCTGATGCCTTCCTTTCTGTTTTTCCACTGCTCTACCTTAAAATGGGAAATTTCATCGAGAGGGTCTCGAAAGCGGGTCTGCAACCAATTAAGGTCAATAGAAATGAACACACAGTCGATGTGACTGTCCAAAATCACTTTTATTGACTTTTATTGATTGACAACAATAATAAGCTTCTGCTGTGTTTTGATCTCAGTCATTGAGCACGTCAGTCAAACTGGCCTCCCGTGGTTATTTACATGAGTGTGCCGAAATCACTGTGGAGCTAATTTTCCCCATGACTGCATATCTAAACAGGATGCATGGGAATATCAGCCTCTGCGAGGATATGGGAATTATTTTTGCTCTAGAGACGCTTGTTTCCCTCCAGAGATCTTAGCAACATCACCAGAGAGAGAGGTACGTGCCTTTCAAGAGTGTTTGCTGAATACTGCGCACAGCGCTACAAAAGACTGGAGGTCAGATAATGGGTTTTAAACACACCCACTCTTCTGGAGCTTTTGACTACATTACATTACCTCCGTCAGCAGATGAGGCGAGATTGTCTGGTCAGCTTCTGTTTCCAAGGTCATGAGTGAACTCTGAAACTCAACTTTCATGCCAATGTGGCCAAGAAGCCGTTGACAGAACCACTTTCCGCGTCTGCTGTCCATGTCTGCCTATAACCAGCTATGAGGCAGCAGGGGATTCGGTTGTATTTGATTTTGAAAATGCCATCTACAGGAACGGTATCCACGTCACAATACACGTCTGCCCGGCCTGTCGTGAAGTTTCACCGACCACAGCACACACGCCTCGGATATCTCATCATCTGCTCAGGTCAAGAAGTGACTGCCCCCACCAACCCCATTTGGTCTCTGACTGCCCCCTCCTATATTGATGTAAGCGATGAGAACTGTGTGAAGTCAAACCCCACGAAGTTGCAGCCTCGCATCTTCGTGCTTGGCAGTGCTCCCGTCACATCTACCCAGAAGCAAAGACCCTGCTGGCAATGAGGACTGTGTGGGATCAATCCTCTGTGCTTCTCCCCCCCGTGGTCTTCTCATCTCTCCCCATTTTCTGAATAGAAAACAGCCACCCTCTCCAACTTGTTTGTCTTTACTCCAGAGCGATGGAGCTTGAGGAGTGGGCCCACAGTGCCTCGAACTCCCGACCCCACCTCGCACCAACTTTCAGGGCATCGCAGCATGACAGGAAATTGAGGAGAGGGTACACACACACACACCAGCCCCCTCCCTTCTGGGGCATCTTAAACACTTCTCTCTCAAACATAGCAAGACAACGTGACCATTGGCGGCCACGCACATATTCGTGCATCTGGAGTTATATCCAAGTAACTTTTCTCTTTTCATATTTTATATTAAAGCTGCATCGAATCCACAGAGAATTATCCCCCCGGCTCTTTACTTCCCTCGTGCTTTACAGAGTGTTTTAGCACCTTTCAGCTCATTATTTTGTTGTTTTTTTTGTGTTTTAGTCACGCCTCACTCATCCGCCTCATTTTCAGCTGCTGTTTTAAGCTAAAATGCTTAAAGAAACCCCCTATACGATACTTGGACAGCACCAAATGACAGACAATGTTAGCGGCTAGCCGTTGAACATAGTGAAGCATTTAGCAGCTAGAGAGCCAGATGTATCACTGTAGCTAAGAGGAGCACGAACAGTGGACTTAAATTCAACAGGTGGCCAGAAACACGACTGCAATGAATGATGTTGCTCCATGTATCCATTTTTATTGTCCATCAGATAATGCGTTAATGCATTAATGGTTGAAACTCAGTGAAATGCTGGGGGAATGCAATCATCGCATTTTTTGTGTCGACCACAAAAAAGCTGGCTTTCAGAGATAATGCTTTTGATAAAACATTTGTTGTCTGATACAAATGTTGCGTCAGATGCCATCAATGCTTCAAATTCTTGTCTGTTGCCATGGTAATTGATGTCCAAATCAGTATTTGAATGCTGTGCATAGAAGGAGAGGAGCCATCAGCCACTCTCTATTCCATCCACTGTGGGAAATTAGCACCAGCCCCCAGCCAAACGCTGGTAAAATATGAAAGTGGCACGTTTCGGACACAAAATAATGATTTCATATTGAGTGGATAACTTCAGTAGCTGGTAGATGTTCACATTTAAAAAACCTAATTTCCCACCCTGAATCCAACCCGTCTCCAAAGTCTCAAAAGTCAGCTTGGCGAGTGAGCGGGGCTGCATTTGTGCACGTGGAGCAGAAATGCTCCCTTGTGAGGTTTGCTGCTGCTGCGCACCGTTCTGTGTGCTCGTATCACGTGCACAGGCCTGGTTTTTATGTGCGCTCATTTAGCCCAATAGATATGGCTGTAATTTATTTGATGCGATTAGAGCAGATTTTGTAGCTGTGTTTGTTTCAATAAAAAGGAAGTCCCAAATATGGTATTCGGGACAGCCCTAATATTCTTGATGTGTGTCTGTGTGCGCTCTCAGCCATGTGGTTGCACAGCACACGCTAAAGTCTGCAGAGACTACTGGCCACCTGGGGCATCAAATCTGGAGTACGACCCTACAGCTGAAGGTCAGAGCTTCAGTGACATTCAAAACAGCTGGACGGTGATGGGAGCTGATCGTCCTGCAGGTCTCACCACATCCACTCATATTTATGTCGTGTGTGACACAGCAAGACTGTCACCTTCTCTTTTCAGCGATGAAATTAAATTTCAAGTTTTGTTTACATGGTGTTTGGACGTGAAGGGGAGCACAAACTGTTTTAAACAGTCAGAATTCATTTTGCAGTGTTGGCAAATCATATCCTTTACGGTCTCCAGCTGGTCAGGATGAAGAGGAGCACTGTGGCTCTTTTCCCTGGTTATTATGGGATTTTTGCCTCTAGTAATTATCTGGAAGATAGCTGGGCCACTCCTATCTGCTTCACCCCAAACTAAAGAAAGCAGTTTTTGTGTCCTTTCCCAGAGTCAGCAATGTATTTGAAGAAACGGGGCGTATTTGGTATTTAGTGGGAGGTTTCCCTTTTTTAATACAGCACTGCATCAGAAGTTAGTAAGGGTTTTAATTTTCTTGGCTACTAAATGGGAACGTAAGAAAAAGTTTGATTGACTAGGTTTTAATTTCAGGCCTCGAGGCAATAAAAAATTATAAGGAGGTGTATATTTTGAAATTCATATTGGCCAGAAAATGCTGCTGGACTGATGAAACAGTAATAAGAGTCCACCCAGTATTGTCAGTGACCGTAACATGAGAAGGAAACCTATCCTCTGAGCTGTGTGTGTGTGTGTGTGAGTGGGTGTGTGTGTGAGAGAGAGAGAGAGAGAGAGAGAGAATCAACATGTGCTCAGGGAATTTTTGCAACAAAGATGCTTTGTTTCATTACAAAAGGAATGATTGATGGGAATATAGGAGAAATATTGTAGTTCTAAAAGTGATATTTGTAGGCCTGCATGGGGTCTTTGTCAGAAATAAATTAAATTAATTGCAATTTAAGGTAGAATTCTTAAGATTTAAAGTTTTTGCATTTTTCTGTAATAACCATTCAATGTATTTACATCCAGTGAGCATTTCTGTATATAGATTGCTAGTGGCGGAGACCACCATCCCTGTGGTGGATTCAGATTGCCTACTTAAGCACGAGGGATTCACAGGAAAATATGTTACTTCCAGCAACCTCAAATCAACCAGGACTGAGATCTTAACCATTATAACTTTAAATTCACTTCGACTCCATTAGAGATTCTATAGAGGCAAATATTCCAACCATAGGTTATATTCCCAGTTTAGACCGTTATATTCATTAATAAAAACAGTGACTGAAGTGACTGTTATTAAAGGTAGAAAGTCAAAGAGCTCAGCCAGAAGCAGGAATGTCCTGATCACATTTTTTGCTCGTGGTCTTTTGCTGTATGTGCAGATTATCAAGTTTGATCTGATATTAATTTTTATTGTATTTGAGTTAATTTCCCCCTACATAATACACCTGCACAGAGCTTACATAGGCTACTGTAAAGCTACATTCACTTAGTAATTTGAATACTGTATGTTTGACAGCTGAGAAGTTCTACATTAACAAAATATTAACTTCATAACAGGTTTCCTTTAATAGTTTCTGGAAAACCTGAAAGGATATTTTACTGTCTTCTTCTATTGCTTGTGTACTAATAATTTGACATGCAAAAGGAAACAGGTTGACATTTAAAACATTAACATCGGCACAGAATTTTTGCATATGCCCTAGAAAGCTAATGATTTTCAGGAATTGGACATAAATTATATGTTACAATCACGGTTCTGGCCGCCGAGATGCTGTCACTATGCAAATATGACATTTGATTGGCTGAAGGCATCCATATCAATCACACTGGTTATTATGTGAAACTCAGTGCACCGCTACACTAAGTGCTTCTGTGGAACATCATGCACCCAGTGTTGATTCTTACTTTCATGTCAGGCGTACATATGGACTCATCAAGAGAGAAACTGGTGGGATATATCTGGTTATAATTACAAGTGCACAGATGCTTGTTTTGTTCATACAGGACGCATACATTAAAAAAAAAACATTTTACATTTCAACAATTACAGTATCTTCTACTGTAGATGCCTTTGGGTTCTGTACACACACCTAAGACACAGCAGTGCTTAAGGCAATATACTATATCATACATACTGTAGTTTACAGTACTAAAATTAACATCCCTGGAATGTGACATGTTGGGATGAGCGGCAGCCGCCTCCCTTCGTTGGTTCAGAGAAAACAGCATGTCATGAGCCTTGACATGCTCTGAAGCTGTGCTTTGGTTCCTTCAGGAAAAGATCTTGAGTACACATGTTGTGGACAGACACAGGGAGCCACCGCAGAACATTTACTGTCAACAGAGCATTGTGGACTTTATTACAAGTTCTGTTAGAGGGACAACTCCGGGTATTTCTCTAGGGTTTATATACGGGATGAACAGTGGATCTACTTTAATCTAGTAGTTCTCTGGTCTTATTTTTCTTTCACCACCACTGACAGAACAGTTACACACATGTGGGCCGAAGCACATCACAATATCCCCCAACAGACAAGGTACAGAGGGTAAACTACGACCCTTCTTGTTCGACGTCAATAAATGCTTGGATTCTTTGCATGCTAACTAAATAGGATGACTTGCATGCATCATTTTCAGACTGCCATCTGGCTTATTATTGATTTAAAGAGTTATATGAGAGGATAAAAGACAAAGTTGAGAACCTCACCATAATCAGTGATTCATCATGAAACATCTCATATCTCACCAGTTTCCAGGGTTATTTTGATCCAAATAAGTATGACACCATCATTAATCTCTTCCAGAGGGAAGAGATATTGCACTTGGGACCTTCTTTGATGGAAAATGATCAGAAAACAAGTAAAGAACACATTCCACATTACATCAGTCACATTTTGTCCATTTCTGAGCCAATAATTGCTTGAAACATTTACATGAGAAAATGTACATTTCTTGAGTCATCGGACAGTAGTCTGGCTCTTCCCTAGCTGCTGATCTTGGTCAGCATCTTGTTGATGGCCTGTTTGACGTGTGTGGTGGAGCTGCGGCGTCTGGCTTTGCCCTGCACGGCCTTGCGGCGCCTCACCTCGCGGCACAGCTCGTGGAAAGCCTCAGCCACGGCGCCACCCTCATTGGCGCATGCTGAACATTCGTAGAAGGCGCACGCCATTTCAGCTGCCAACCGCTCGCCTTCCTCTGTGCCCACCTGCCGAACGTGGTCCAGATCGGATTTGTTGCCCACAAGGACCAGAGGCACGTTTTTCGGCTTCTTAACCTCCTCTAGGAGACTTCGTAGTGGCGCTACCTCCTCAAAGCTTCCCCGGTCAGTGATGTCGTAAACGATGACGAATCCATCACCCCAACGCATGTGTCCCTCCCTCTGCTGGAAGTCATCCTAAGATGAAGACAAAGAATTCTGCTATTAAACTTAATTGTAACTCTAGTTAAGTTTTGATTTCTACAGGAAAGAAATCAAAACTTACTAATTACAGTAACCTTTGATAGCTGTACAAAATCCGTAGTGTAAAAACATCAAGCTGTGGTTATTACGAGGGGTTTGGTGCCGAACTGTTTCTGCCTGGTAGCAATGCTCTGTAAAACCACAAGATATAAAAGACATATAACATGGGAATTAGTGAGCTTTGAGGTGATGGATTCTGTCACCTTGGGCAGTTAGGCTACCTGTTTCCAGCCTTTGTGCTAAGTTATGTCATATTGAAAAATTGCAATGAACCACAATACTGTTGCTAGTGTTTATTAATTAATTTGTATTGTTTATAGTAGATCATATCTGGGCTTTTTATAAAAATCAAATTGGGCAGATTTTGAGCAATTGTTGGACTGGAAAACATCAAACCGACCTGACGACTGTTAACTGGTCGAGTGGCAGAATCGTAAATCCTAACCAGACTGGAAGGGGAGGCACACAGGTCCTGATCTCAAAGTTATTGATAGAGGAAGCTTAAAATATATCACATCCCTCCAGAGGACAGACGAGAAAGTTTGACGTTTGTATACCTGACCGACTTTTGAACTTGGAATTTATGAGCTACCATGAAGACTCCACCTCCACAAATCACGATTGACCTACTACAATGCCTTGATACACTCAGAGTCGGGAGAGGCCTGACATCCAAAGCAGCCGTGTCTGGAAACCTTCAGACCTCGTCCTGATGCCAACTGAAAATAGACTACAGTGGTAATGAGAGAGAGATGACTTGGCTGAAGTGTCGCAGGGGAAATCAGCTGCCAGGAGAACACCTACGCAGCACTGCAGCATATTTATCTTCAGCCAGAGGACTTGCGCAAGCTCTCCCTCATGGTTCCTGCAAATACACTGCAGGAAATAACCACCTTCAAATGCCATTCAGTCTCATATCCACTCCTTCAAAATAAGTCTCAAATATCTCCAAGAAAAGGCAGCGAGGGCAAGCCGACGCCTGAGCATTGAACAAATACTCAACTGGATGTTTCAAAGCGTGGATTGGTTCCACACTTTGTCCACTGTGCATTCTGAAAAAGTACGTGTGTTCATTTTAAACTCTTCTTTCATCACCTGACCTTTCCAGTAATCTAGAACATTTGTTACATTTATACTGTGCTGACACTTAAGTTATGTGTTACAGCCATAATGTATTTTTTGTATTATTGTATGCTTGCGTTTGTATATATGGGTGTTCATTGGCGCTGGTACCCCGGTCGCACACTAGGTGGGGCCACAGGGTACATGTGTAAGTTGCTGACACCGTCATCACAGGACAGGTGCGCGCTAATTGACGGCGGAAGCAGACAGATCGTAATATGTGCGCATTTAACTGGATCCATACATGTTCGTAAGGACGGCCGTCTGCATGGCGACGTGACTGTAGGATCTATCACTAAATGCCCATAAAATGTGGTAATGCAACAACTTGGACAAGTGAATTCATCACTTCTATACAAACCAAGGACGAGTCGACTGGGCCAACACCGGCCAGCCGCGCAGCCAGTGGCGCTTATAGGGCAACTTGTCTTGGACAAGTTAAGCCGCTACAAAAGTCAAAAAAACTTTGCTTTAATTGGAACATTGGAGTCGCAGCGACGGACGCAGGACCGGCTGTGCGCTGCTGGCCAGCTGAGGAGGCCGCGGAGTGACGTCACCCGGAGGCGGAGTGACGTCACCCGGAGGCGGAGTGCAGAGACCAGCCCAGCCGACGGCGCCCGACGGCGTTCAGAGGTAGGCCGACGCGTAGCGCCACGTTCATTAATGGTCACGTGCACGTGTGTGCGCGCGCGCAACGTTGCGTGCGTCATCCCAAACGCGTTGGTCAAATAAACTAAATAATACTAAATAATAATAATAACAAAATGAACTCCGCTTTCCAAGCCATCGTGACTTTGGTATTAGGCGAAAAAGTGACTCTGTTTCCAGCCTGTTATGGCTGCTGCTGCTGCACTGACGGAAATGAAGGAAGAGAATGATGTTGGTGAAACAAACTCGGTGAAAAGTAAAAGGGTTGTTAAAATGACTTGCAAAGCACTTGTGGAAAACTTAGAAAAGCTGCAAAATATAAGGAAAGATAAGTTAAACAAGGCTAGAAATTGAAGAAAAACAATACATGGCCTTATGCAAAATAATGATGTGGCAGAGGTGCAGTGTAAACTGGTAACACTGGTTAGTCTGTGTGGGGAAGCAGAACGTGTACATGAGTCTGTAGTAGCTTTAATGCCCGCTGAGGAGAAGGATAAGCAAAACACCTGGTTTGGGGCAAAAATGGTTATTGAGGAGGGTTTTATTACTGATGTGAAACAATGGTTGACAAATACTGGTGACAACAATGGTTGTGGTTGATGATAGCGTATCAAATGTCATCAGCAAACGCTCTAACAGAAAGAGTACAATCGGTAACAACACGTATCAGGGCAGAGGCTGACAGAGCTGCACTTCTTGCTCGTGCAGCAGTATGAAAGGAAAAACATGCTCTGGAAGCCCGGGAGGAGCAGCTAAAATGAAAAAGGAGAACAGCTTGAGCTGGATGCTGAAATAGCTGCATCCACTGCTAAAATAGCGGTTCTGCAGGCTGCTTCAGACTGTCTAATTGACTCACAAGCACCATCCAACGGGATGAATTCTTACCTGGAAAGGAATATGGAACAACCAACAACTTCCAAAATGTTTAACCCAACAGCAAAGTCTTATGAACCTGTAACTGCCACAAAGCAGTAACTTTCCCATACTGTGTAAAGACCCATGGACACGGGGAGCGCAACAATTCACTATTGGACCCATGCAGGACTCAAAGGTCAATAAGAGTCATTACAATGGAACAGAAATGCATGGAGCCACATCATACCAAACACTCTCTAAATCAGCCAACAAGGTGCAGTCTGCACTGGAGGATGAACAGACCTATGCACCACAATGCACAGACAGAATTAAATAACTGCTGCTCTCTTTCAACAACACTGTCTTTACCTTCAAGAGACATCCCAGTGTTTCATGGGGATCCTCTGCAGTGCAGAAACATACAGACATACAAGACAGTGCCTCAATAAAAGTAAGGAGTGTTAACAGGTACAAGTCTCAACCCCAGATTAGCAGAATTAGAGGTAACAGCTTTGCTACTATGGTCACAGTGGATGACGCTACAAAGGAAACAAAGAGGCATGATGTCCTGGAGAAGACTAGCCAGGTGTGTGTGTGTGTGTGTGTGTGCTGCTCTGAAGAACACTTGTCCAAGTGTCCACAACTTAAAGCGAAGAAGCATCGTGACAAAAGTCTCTTTCTGAAGGAGAAGGGAATTTCTTTTCGGCTGCCTGTGTATAGGACACATGAGCAGGCATTGCGACAGGCGCTTAACTTGCAATGTTTGTGGTCAAAATCATCCCAGTGTGCTTCATATAGCTACGAACAATAGAGGCAGCACATGCATTGAAAGATCCAAGGAAAAATCATGGGTTAAACCAGCTTAATCAGAAATGTGTAATACCCTGGTCGCACAGTAGGTGGGGCCTGTAGGATCTATCAATAAATGCCCATAAAGTGATGAAGATGAAGATTTCTGCAATGTCATTTTACACAGAAAGGTCAGTTACTCGGTGGAAAGTACTATTCAGCCTGTGTGTAATGTCTTTTGGACCTCTGGTTGAGCTTTCGATAAGAAACATGATTATGATGCTGTCATCAGGGGTTTCTTGAATCAGAATTAGAGACTTCAAATATTTAACAGAGAGTCTGTGTTAGAAACTAGGGACATAGAGTTTGAAAGATGCATGTATTTACTAGGAAAGGGGGATCTAATGGAAGCACCCCTTTAACTGTACTTCATTTTTAGCGTATTTCCTCAGATGACAGCTGGGGCCTTTGTTTACCGGAATTGCAGAAGGTACCAGGCCTTTATCTGAAGCAGGCTTGCATTAGAGGCAGGCCTGTGTTTGTTTGGTGTTAAGTTTATTAAATTAAAGCAATGGAAATATACTACATTAGTTGGCTTGCACATAATAGCCACCGGGAGTTTATCCAGCCTTGTTTTTTCCGCGGACTCTATCCTCCTGAGAACCGAGGACAAAAGTATCTTCCATTTTAACTTTTTTTGTCTCCGCATGAAAACAATGTTCCCCTCATTGCACCCAAACACATGAGATATCATTGGAAATGCCAGGATGTCCTCTATTTAGCACACCAGGACTTAGCAGGGTAGCTCAAATGAGTCAAAAGATATAGACCAAAAACCAATGTCCACTACAGAGGACATAAATGAATAGGTGGGGTCTCGGGAGGATATGGGAGGCTGGCCTTTATTTATTCGTGTCGACCACACCCCCAGCCGTTACTGGGCCCGGCTCTTACTTGACTACCGGTTTTAATTTAAGGAAATGTGGTAATTTACATCCCTTACATGTCTCTGGAAGCACAGCATGAGAAAATAAATTATGTTGGTAGGTACTTCACTTTATCCAGACACTTACAGTACTGTGATACTCGGTACGTGATAGTCCTTCCTCTCACGTCAGCGTACGGTACAGTAGGGATGAGTTGAAGATGGTGGTAGAGAACTCTTTATATTTAAGTTCTGACAAATACAAATGTTTGACACAAAGTAGGATTAGGGGCATGGTGTAATCTCTCACCTGCCCTGCAGTGTCCAGAATCTCCATGGTGACAACCTCATCGTCAATGTTGGCTTGATGACGATATGTTGATTCTGTAAGACAAAAGAAAACAAAAGTGAATCCAGTTTTTAGAATTTCAGTCTGATGTGAATCATTTGATAATGTCGACACCTGACTCCTAATATGGGAATAAAACTCATTGTAATGCATATTTGAGCTACCAAATAACACACAAGACTCTACAAGACTTAGAATGTGTGACAATAAGTCATCCCTTTTGAACTGGCAAATATAATTCCACCTACTATTTCTTTGTATGATTCAGAGGATCACACATAAAACTGATGATTACTCAGTGCAAGACGTACCAACCTTTTGCTTCTTACGTAATCTTCTCGTCTATAATATTGAAAATATTAGTCAACATTGTGTTCGCTTGAATGCACAATGCTGCTTACGGTATAACACATTTTCATCAAACCTGAACGCATGATGCATCTTATTGCTTCACTCCAGCTCCTTTACTATTAAACTGACTGGTATACAAGATGGTTGTAAACCTGAACCTGAACATAACATCTAAACGAGTCGACAACAGGAGTCCACAGCCACTGGCATGGCTGTGGGAGGCTTTCACCAAAGTCGCTGGGATTCACGAATGTGATTGGATCCTACTAATCAGCTGGTAGCCAACCAATGATGCATCATTATAGCTGATCAGCTATCGCAAGCATGACTTCACTGCTCTGCTTGACTCAAGGCAATGCTCCTTTAGTTTAAATTCACATTTATTTACATTAAATAATCTATCAGGTGTTGACTGGTTACCATGCTGCTAGTTTCTAGTCCCTCCAGGTCACAGATTGCCTATATAAAATTTGCCCTCCGAACTGCCCTCCTGTTTGTTGCTACCAGTGAGTATGCATACAACTGCTGCCTTGCTTGATACAGCCAAACCAAACGGATTTGGCTTTACAGCGTGTCAGACGCTCATGTGCAAAATGAACATCACTGATGTACATGTTGTTCCGGAGCAAGTGGTTAAGCATTTTCATGCCCAAGCTTAGAGGTCAAAACAAGGTGACATGCTGGCTTCTGCCTGGCTCAGACAGACACGGCATTGTTTAAAAAGGACATCACGTTTCCATTTTCCTTCCCGGTTACTAGGTGATGGCTGACCCCTGCAATGACCTCAAATAACCTGAGCGTCACCTACAGTTGGTCTGAACAGAAGGATAAGAGCTTCATATTCCTGGCACAGGAACACAGGCATGGACTCTGACTGAGACCTTTCATTTCACCTTCGACAGCACAGGAGTTATCTCTTGAATTGCTCCCTTGTAAAAATCCCATCTGTGTAAACACGTCACAGAGAGCACTGAAGCGCCTGGAAACCTTCTTGTAAAGTGAGAGATTTTGCTGGATTTTGCCATCATCTCAACCAGAGGGCTTAAGCCGGCTCTTTTATAGCTTTTTGACTTTGTGAATCTAATCTTACAGTTGCTTTCAGCTTGTTAATGCTCTGCTATTTCTGGCAGAGAGAATATGAGAAAGCCTAGTAAGTCAAGAAAAGGATATTAAAATAAATCTTATAGGGGAATTACTACATCTTGTTCCTCCCATCACTTTAAACTTTCATTGGGTTGTGTCATGGCAGTAGCATAAGAAATGACCCGGAGACAGTAAAAGTATTTAAATCAAAAACATGCATGTTAATGCACTGAAAGTAATCTTAACTATCAACCAAACTGTATCAGCAAGTCTCACCAAAGTCTGCAGACAGCAGGAATATCGACAGGCTAACGAGCACAGATGGCAGATGAACAAATCTGGTGAGCCCCAAAGCTCCCAAATCTAATTGTTTAACAATGGCTTAGTGATAAGTTAAAAAATTCAAAACCACAAACAACAATTCTCAATGAAAGGAGAGTTCAAAATAGCAGATACGGAGCTCGTTGTTCCAGCCTCTGCACGTCCACCTCGCTGTACCCCAGGTGTGCTAACCTCTCCGGGAGGTAAACTGCATCCTGTGACGTGAATGAAATGTCACAGAGCCAGAGGCTGAAGTAGAGTGGCGATTTCTAGTTGTTTGGCTGAAGGCATGAGAAGCATCTGTGAGGAGGAGAACCAGAGTCTCACACAGTGACCCATGGGACGGCCCTACTTCACGAGTCGTCACTCTGTCAGCTGCAAACAGCACCCAATCTGTCTACGTCCCACCCCTCTGTGTATTTGTTGCTAAATGCACTGATAGGTGGCTGGGCCCAGACGATTTAACCAGCCCATCTAGAGCCCATCTAGAGGTCTTGGAGAGAAACAAAAGCAGTCATTTTCCTGGCAAACAACTGAGCAAGCATCCTTCATAATCCCTCAAGACCCCTGACTGCCTGAAGACTGTTTTGGCAGAAGGCAGAAGGAGAAAGTGACACGCCAGACTTAAAGTGTCAAAACAGGAAACCGAATCCAGTCTGTTGATGTAGCTTGTCAATGCATGCTGCCCTAAAGCTCTCCAGTAACCAAGAAAAAACATTTTCCTCTTACACATGCTTTATGGTACATTATTTCCAAAATGTTCACAGCGGAAATTCGCTCTGCAATATGTGATACAATATTAAGCACAGTTGCTGTAGCTCAGAGTTCATTTCTGTGTGCCAAAGGAAATCAGATTATGTAACTGGATGGTTTACAGGCACAGAAATGGCTATTGCAATATAGTGGCCATCTGCAACAGCTAATGTTTCCTGTAGTGCTACAGGGAATGAGATCCAACTGGTCATGTTGTAATATCTGTGTGCACACCTGCAGTATCCGCTAGTACCAGCCCAAAGTCAACAGATGATTTAGTACTAAGTGTAATCATTACTTATCCACACTTTTATATATATGTATGTATGTATGGCATTGTTTATTATGAGGCAGGGTCAAAGGATACCACAGTTTGATGATACGTGCCTAACAGACTTGAGTTTGAATAAAGCCGGAAAAGAGAAAACTAGTTAAAATCATTTATACAGGGTTCGTACAAAGTCTTGAAAGTTTGGAAAATTGTTCATTTTAACCATCATCTTTTCAAGGTTAGGAATATGCTTGAATTCAGATATACTCAACATTAATCTTGTGTTTCATCATGTACACAATCGCTCATGTAAACCAACAATCTCTTAATATTTCAAATGAAACGATCCCGTCATATTTGTTTTGTCTCCTGGCGTCTCACACCAGACGTGGAGCGGCCTGGAGCTTGAATGTCTGACGTGGGCTCCAAAATGAAAAGCGGGTTGTTTTTCCTTTTCGCTCCACATCAGGAGGCCAACTGCTTTCAGATGATAGCTGTTTGTATAAAGGAATTCTGTAAACTTTATTTTTTACAATTGCATTTATAGTAACATTTTAGTTGTGATGACAAAACCCTTTGTGTGTGGAAATATTTGGTATAAGTATCTTGAAACTGCTTGAATTCTGCTCTAACAAAGCTGTACGAACCCTGTTTATTCAATCATCTTCCTTCTTTGCTGATGCGGCGTAAAGTGTCCACAGGCGTCTGAGAGAATGTTTGATGCCTGGAAGTTGCCGCACATTAGAAGAAAAGACGGTTGCATTTCAGACCTCTAACAATTTGCAGAATTGGTATTTCACTTTATGAATAGATTTCATAACAGTCAAAGACACTTTCGGAAAATGCTTAGTTGTGCTGGGTCACAGAAAAACAAGTCTAACGACTTCAATGCACCTGACTTGCTTTTATTGTTAGACTCAAAATGTGCAATCCAGTTTCTTTCTTGTTTCAGCCTTACTGCATTAAGCCTTTATCTGATGGTATGCTCTCACCCAGAGTGTTTTGAAAGAATAGGAATTTGTAGATGATCTGGTTCAAGGACACAGCAACAGTTTGAAGAAGGAACTTCACACATTTACTTGAGCCAGCTGACGTGCTTGCCTTTGGAGGTGTACGAGATGCCTCTGCTCGGGCAGACCCAGGACATGCTGGAGCAATCGTGTGCAAAGTAGGCTTGCTTTGGTAGTCTGTTTTACTGGTGTTACATGGTATTTGGGCATACACCGATTACCCAACTTGACACAAATAATGGCATAGTCCGCGCCATCATTTTTCTTTTCTAGAAATAAAACCAATTTAGTTTGATTTTTGTATCAGCGCATACGTTCATACGCACGATAAAAAAAATCTCTAATTTGTATAATTCTAAATGTGTTATCAGTACTTAGTTTTGGCAACATTTCAAGTCGGAGCACCAAGTAGCACAGCGTCAGATTTCACTTATCGAGACGAGAGCAAACAGAGTTAACCGAGAAGATGACGGCAGAGGATGTAATGTTAAAGATCAAAGTAGGAGCTCTACAGATGTTGAGCTTCATCAACAAATATGTTTTCTTGTAAAATGTGTGATAGGTGGGAACGTTTCCTCACCATGGCATCCCTAATGCAAAGTACAGATAAATATGTGCTACACTGAAAGGACTACATTTCCCAGCAGGCCTGGTAACACCAGTGATTCCTCACTGTAGAAAGGAACATATGAACTTGTTTGCGACCCTGATCCAAATAAATAGGTAGATAATAAATGGGGATGAAGGGTGAGCTGTAGGTGCTGGAAAGCAGATTGGTATAGGTGAAGTGCAGCCCAAGTTCTGGCAGGAATCCTGTGTTTCTAAGACCAGCACACACCCCACTTGTGTGATGTGCCCATAATATAGTTTTAATAACGTGTCGACCACTTCATGGGTAGTTTCAGTTGGGCAGTCTGATTGATCAGACACCCTCCAACGGTGCTGTTATTCCCATTATGTACCTCAAGCTGTGCTTTCTTGGTTGTGACGCCAGCTCTTGTGGTAACCGAGGAGGCAGTTATTGCCTTTTTCTGCTTTCGTGTGTGTGTGTGTGTGTGTGTGTGTGTGTGTGTGTGTGTGTGTGTGTGTGTGTGTGTGTGTGTGTGTGTGTGTGTGTGTGTGTGTGTGTGTGTGTGTG